>BQNB010002772.1:0-68299 GCA_026074375.1 Tanacetum coccineum
TGCATTTCTTCCATTTTTTATAATTATTAAGCTTTTTGATTGAGGTTACTTGAAGATTTTAATTTCTAGGGTTTGAGAGATAATTTTGGGCGTTTGGATTTGATGAGAGAGAAACTTTTTGAGTTATGAGACGTTATCGGTGGGTAAGTGGGTTAATTTTTAATATTTTCACTTTTAGTCCCTCTGTTATGTTTCATAATTGTGCAAGAAAGGCCCCTCTGTGTTTTTTATTATATGATCTGGTCGGGTCAATCCAACGGTTGAGGTTGGTCCCTCAGTCCCTGGGTAAAATCCAGTATGTAAAAGAACTCGACTCATTTATATATTTAGATTTAAGTTACTTTTGATATTAAACTTTATTTTGATGCCAATGGACTAATTTTCACTCTTCCTCTCTGTTTTGATTTAATAGATGAGATTAAACTTGAAACTCATTTTCATCTTTTTTTTCCAGATATTAATTTAAATCGTTAAGCCAAAAAAAAATCATCACGACGAGAAGTTAATTATCTTTCTATAGATATGCACTTTATTATACTTTCGATAATTTTTTTTTTCGTTTTCTTCATCTTTTTTTCATTTTCTTCACGTTCTTTGTCGTTTTTAACGTTTTTTTGGTCTTTTTTCTTCTTTTTTTCTTCGTTGTTAAAACTTGCATTAGCAAACAAATGTGATTAAATACTAATTTGAATATTCTAATAAAATCACATGTGATAGTAGTGTTGAATCACATATGATATGTAATAAAATCATACAGTATGTGATTTAACACCAATATCACATATGATTTTATACGAATATTCAAATTAGTATTTAATCACATGTGATTTCTTCATGCAAGTTTCAACAACAAAAAAAAACATAAAAAAAACCGAATATATAATTCGGTTTGGTTTAATTTTAATAAATTCGGTTCGGTTATAACTTCGGTTCAAGTTTTTTCGGCTCGCTTCGGTTTTTGGTTTTTTTGATTTAATAACCGAACTATGCACACCCCTAAACCTTTATGATAAAATTTTGATTAGCCTAATACCTAGTATAAGCCTAGTACCTACCCTAATTTATTAAATTCACTAGCAGTCAAACACAAACAAACACCCTTGTTTTTATTCCTTCGTCTTCACTAATAAACACACACAAACACCCACTAAACACACACAAACATAAACAAACACACTTTTAAATCGAAAAATAACCAGTTACTAACGATTGTTGGTTAACCAACGAGCAAGCCAACGCCCCACCACCAGTGAGACTAGCCGGTGCAGTAACGCAACCTAACATCGGGCCACATCAGCCTAATAAAAAGGGCACGTTACTGTATCCTTTGCTCTAAGCTCAAGTTTGTGGGCTTTATCATGGGCACATGAAATTTCCTATCTTCACAATTGCCTTTTCGCACTATACAATATTTATCAAGTTAATTATGGGGTATCAATCTTGACATTAGATCTTTAATATGTGAGTCGAATTTTGAGACCCTATATACGAAAAGTGGTGCTATTTGTCTCACAAGATTAATTGCCCATATCTTGCAACGACATTACACATAGGGATGACAACGGGCCAGGTTCGAAGGGGGTCTTAGTGCACCCGTACCTTCCACCCATTTATAATATCTACATTCATACCCGTTTCATTTCTTGCTGGATACCCGATTTATATTGTTCATTAGTTTTTTTGGTTTCCACGTGAGTAGCCGTTATCTCCAATTAAATATTCGCTGGATAAAATGGTAGGTATTAATATTAAGTCAGAGTCAAACCAACCGTGTTGAACCGTAGAGGGAGGTGAATACGATTTCCTTGTCTTCTTCGAAGTTTATAAAACTTCAAGTCTCGAAAGAGCCGAGTGGTGTAATGATCTACTTAGTAAAGAAACAATAAGTAGATGGAGAGAGAGATAGAGAGAGAGAGAGACCACAATATATACTATTTCGGGAAGAGGTTTAGTCCTTCCGTATGTCTAGTTGCAAATCCACAACTTCGATACTACACTAGTATAATCCTTATGGTGGACTACAAACCGTATTACAATTTAAGAAGAGTTACTACTTACGGTATTCCGCCCTCAGAATCCACCCCTAAGAACCTGCGATTCGACTTAACCTATAACCAATGAAGACTTCCCCTTGGAAGCTTACCAAACCCCAACTAGATCCTCAATGATCTAAGCTTGATCCCACAGATACAAGACTTCCCTTACAACTTGATTGAATAAAAAAATAGATGGATGAACCAAATCATAACCTAGCCTAGAGACTCGATTCTAAAGAAAGGGTATGAGAAAGAAGGCCCTCGACAAAACACACAAGTATGGATTAGGTACTTGTGTTTCTCTCTTGCAGAGATGTGTTTACTTCAGTTGAATGATAGATGAGAAGTTTGGAACACTTGACTTAGAGGATTAGAGAAAAGAAAAGAGAGGATAAAATGTTTCCAATAGGTGAGGAATACAAAGGCTAAGGGTGGGTATTTATAGGCTAAATCTCATTGTTATAAAAACATTTCGCGAGTGGCGCGCTGCCCACGCATCAGCGCATGGCCAGCATGCCAGATTCCCGAAATATTTTCTTTGGAATTTTGGCTTTTTAAATACCCGCACTTGTTAAACCCTCAATTGTACTTTATGCTATGACCTTTCAATTATTCTTACACTCAAGGTCAACCAACTCAAATAGCCATTTGTTAAAAACGTCTGTGAAGTATTTAAAAGCCTTTCGCTCATCCGATATTGTAAAGAGAGAAAAGAATTATTAAAAAGGGGTATTTTGGGTATTTCTTAAAGTGTAACTAGCTTAGTTGGGATCCAACTAAAGGTTTAAAGAAACTAGTTAGGGTACAAGAGAATATGCTTGGAATATTCTTAACTTGGAGAAAAATGGGGGAAATATTTGAAATTTAAATTTCAAATTTATTTAGGCATATGTTGGATAAGAGAGAATGAGTTGTAAGTGAGATGTCATGAGTTGGCATGATGTGATGGAAATGAGCCTATTGATCTTGGTGTAAAATGAAGGGTTAAGATGAGATGAGATGAAGAAAGGTAAGTTGGATAGGTAAAGTGGGAAGACCAAGGGTAATAAGAGAGGTGTGTTTGTTTGGTGAGTGAGATGTGTTTGTTTGTGAGAGGGAGTGTGCTTGTTTAAATTTGAATTCAATCCAAGGGTGGAGTGGATATAGAGGTAAATTGGATTAATGAGGTGGCTTGATCAAGGGTGGAAGAGAAAGTATGCTTGTTATGTTTGTTTGAAGTTAATCCAAGGATGGAAAAGAGAATGAGGTAACTTAGATTAATGAGGTGATGTGATCAAGGGTTAAGATGAGAGTGTGTGTAAATAAATATTATGAGTAAGAAGGTGAATAATAAGTATGTGGCGGAGAATGTTTTGATAGGATGTAGAGGAGCCTTTGTTAGGAATGTAAGGAACAAGAAGTCCAACAAGTACAAAGAGAGTACATTGTGTAAGGGAATGTGAGTTGGCACGTGGGTATTATTTGGGAAAGGTTTATGCTTAGAGAAGGTTTGAAGATGTGAATGATGAAGATGATGATGTTTAGGATGAAATCAAATGATTGATTTGGTTTAATAATCACATTGCCAATAAGAAAGGAAAGAGTGGGCATATGTAATTAAGGGATGGTTTAAGAAAGAAGTATTTAGAGTGTGTGAAGAAGATGTAATCATTTGTTGGGTAAGAAGGGTAAACAAATGATTAAGAGGAATGTGTTATAGAATTGTGTAAAAGGAGTGTGGGAGTTTGTAAGTTATCTTGTACATGTGATGAATACATGTGAGTTTGTAAAACATTTATAGATAAGGAGATGAGAAAAATCAAAGCATAATCTTCAAATACCACAAACTCATTTAGTCATTTAGACTTTAATCCATGATAATCAACAATGGATTTGATCACTAATCATCTTGATGCAAACAAGCTAAGTGCTTTGCATCTCAAGTAAAGCATATCCTGTAACAAGAAAGGTTGCGTTTACGTAAAGTGGCTTTTGACTTAGTTTGACCAATAAAGGAGTAAAACCCGTTAAGTGATTTTGAACACCATAAATACGAATTAAGGTCAAATGAATACTTTCATTTGATGGTATGTTGAAAATATGATCATACTAGGTTTAGATAGAGGTTTCGGCCTTGGCTAGAGGCGTTTGATAAAAGATTTGAGTTGGCGTTTTGTTGAAAAACAAGAGGATTCGTTTTTGCTCCTCTCTAAGTCTAAACCTCATTTGGAGTGTTCCTAAATGCTCAAATATCATATACATACCTTTATTGAAGTTTCCACATGTGTCGGGTAAGAGGAAAGTCGATGATGCAAAATCCGTAAAAATAGAGTTCGCTTGTGGCACGCTGCCCACGCGCTGACGCGTGCCCAACACGTTGGATAGGCAAATCCAATTTTACGGATTTTGGCTATTGTTTGTGATTTTACGTTTTGCAAACGTTTATTTGTCATCGTTAAAACATAAAGGAGATCATAGTCAATGTTGCACCAACAATCTCCCCATTTTTTATGATGACAAATAAAATTTCGAAAAGCAAATAAAATTACAAATGCAGCGAAGATGAAGACCATCATTGATGTAGCTTGCGTCTTGATCTTGGCCTTGTAATTTGGTGAAGCTTGAACATTGTCTTCATATTATGAGCCTTACATAGCTTGTCTACTCCCATGTATGCTATAGCTCTTTGCTTCTGTAATTGCTAGTTACACTAGCTTTCTCCTCCGATTAATAAGCATCTATGCTTTGCTTTCCTTCTCCCCCTTTTGTCAAATAAAAAAGGCGAGATCTTGGTCTTTCATTGTAAGATTGATATCATTGTAAAAGAGAGAGTAGATATCAATTCACGTGCTCCCCCTAGATCATTGCTCCCCCTTGTTCCAAGGCGGGGATCTATGGGTCAAGAGCATTACCTTCGAGGTGTTCTTGGCTACAACTAGCAACAAGCAAACACAAAACAACACAAGCAACATACATATACACATGTTTAAGTCTAACATGGGTTAGCTCACCATTAGAAGACTTGAATATCAATAAGTGCAAATATGAAAATAAATATGCATTTATATCTAGCAAAATGCATTCCATTACATCATTCCATTTATGTATAGTTCATACATCCATATTTAAAGCATTATACTAGTACTTTGACATAAAAGCACTATTCTAGTGCATTGCACAAAAGATGAGATTATACTTATTTAAACACTCATGGGTTCCTATTTTCTTGAAGTCATTTACTTTCTCCTTTCCTTTGTCATTCCTTTTGATCTTCTCATCCTCCAATTTCCTATTCATCTTAGATATGATATCAAGAAGCATCTTTAGGCTATGATGAATAGACAAGAGCATCTCTCATGACTTTATTCTTGCTTCCTTGAGGGCATTCATCATATGAGTTGTATTCTCACAACAAATAGAGTACTCATCCTCATTTAACTTTGGGCTCAAGGATTCCTTGACCTCATCCCAAATCTCACTTTCTGTAAATCCTTTCAAGATAAATTCAAACATTATCCTTTCATCACCTTCATATCCCTTCATTGTTTTAAATTTCCTTTTCAACTTCTTTGAGCTTCCCTCTATTTCTCCTTTATTCACTGATCCTTTCGAATTAGACATTTTCCTATAATTGATGTTGCATACTTAGAGATAGAAGAGTGTGTGATATGTATAAATTTGTTTTAAAAAACCTTTGATTTTATGCTTTGAAAAACCTTTGTTTAAAAGAAGAGTTTTTAACAATCATTGAAAAGAGGTTTTTGAAGATTACTTACTTGTTAAAAGTTCTTGATTTCTTCTTTCTTATTCTTGATGTTTTAATGATGTTTTTCATGAAATGAGAAGTAGAAAGTACTATATATGATATTTAAAAGAAGATGATTTGTTTGTTTAGTGGTTGATAACCAAAACTTTGCATGGATATCCAAGTTTAGTATATGTGCAAGATTAGTTAATTATTTAAAGTACACTCTTCTATCACATCTTGTCCTTTCTTTTCTTCTTCTTCTTCTTCCTGCAACATCAAACCCAATCCTAGTCTAAGGTAATTAAATTGATCCTTTTCCAATGGTTTTGTTAAAATGTTTGCAACATTTTCTCCTAAATAGATTTTATCTATAAAGATATGCTTTTTGGCTACATTATCTTTCAAAAAGTGATGTCTTATCTCTATGTGCCTTGTTCGAGGGTAATCAATAGGACTAGATGTTAGATTGATAGAACATTTGTAATACTTCATAAATTCCAGGTCATTATTTTTAATCCGTACTCCTATTTATTATTTACTTTTGAGTAAATTTTACTTTTTACGGCTTTACCGGATAAGTTATCTCGCGTTCCTAGTTAAACATGAGCCTTCTTTAAATTTATTTTCCGTCTACGTGTCCTACGTAATTCATTAGTTTTCGAGAGCATTCCAAGCGTATAAATCTTACTTATATTAATTACACTTTACTTTGGGGTTCCTGCCTAAACGCTTGCTATACTTTACGTTTTACGTTTACACTTATACCTTTTTAATTAAATCACTACACATTATACTTAAACTTATTTATACATCAAATAACAATTTTTTTTAAAAATAAAACCCATAGGGGCCGACCACCCCTTGGGAACACACACACTTAAACCAAAATTTGGTTTTTTGCACTTTTCCACTTAATCCTAATCATTTCATTTTACATGCATTCCCTCTAACACTCTCCCTCATTTTCTCATAATCTTAGTGTTTTCAAAAAAAATTCTCCCCCTTTTTCCCCTTTGTGAACCGTCGGCCACCACCACCATACCACCATTTCATACAAATTTTTCTAGCAACCATTCAAGATTCATGTACTAGTTGCTTTCCTTGTATTAAGAACTCTTCAAAGAGATCAAGAAACGCTATTTTTAAAAGGTTAAGGGCTGATTTTGATGATGTTTTAGGAGAGTTGTTGCATGGTTATATTGTGAGGTTGATTGAAGTTTTATATGGGTTTTGGTTGTTAGTTTGAAGTTTTGATTCATAGTTTTTGGTTAAGGCTTTCAAGACTTTCATTAAAAAGGGTTTATTGATAGATTGATTATGGAATAAAGAGGAAGTTTTGCAAGTATTTGGTTGGGTTGATTTGATTTGGATCGAAATTATTAGGGCAAGTGTTGGGATTTTTGTTGTCTATCATCCTCATTTTTCATCTTTCTTGTAAGATCATTGCTTCTCTACAATTTCTTCATGTAAAAGTATTTTTCTTTGATGTACTTTCTGTATTTAGGATGTTTTTACATTCTTTGTTATGTATTGGTAAAAGA
This sequence comes from Tanacetum coccineum, assembly GCA_026074375.1. Lineage (NCBI taxonomy): Eukaryota > Viridiplantae > Streptophyta > Magnoliopsida > Asterales > Asteraceae > Tanacetum > Tanacetum coccineum. The sequence goes on from BQNB010002772.1 coordinate 7,305, forward strand.
TATGGCATTGTACACAAGAATATTGTACGCTAGAAACTTGATTTGGTTGGACATGCAACACTAATTTAGGACTGATTTAATTCAGTAGGTTGGGGAGGTATTTTCGAAATGTAAATGACCTGTGAGGTTTTGGAAAAAATGATAGAGACCCAGATAATTGTTTTTATCTTCATTTGACCACTTGAATCGAAGCGTAACGATACCCGATGAGTGATTTATGAAAGAAACGGTAAAAGTGATCGGAAAATGCGCATATATTTTCATTTGGTTATAACTCCAGAATTTTGTATAGAAACCCTCATTTTTGTAAAACTAAAACTTGTAGATACTAGGCTAACTTAAATTTTGGTGGCTGAATCGGCCTCAATGGATGTACGGTTTAGGAGTTACGTCTGATTTTGTGAGGCGGAAAAAATCCGTTAAAAACTCAGTTTTGGTAACTAAGGGTAAAAGGGTAATTTAACATGTGTTACAAAATTATTAAAGCTGTGGGGGCCACTAATCTATAAAATGGACTCATTTACCTTTCCGTGAGCGTAAAAACCGACCAAAGACTATTTACGGATTATGAGATACGGGTCCGTGAAGTTAGATAAAAACCGAATTTTTTTGGCAGCTCTTGTATGGTTGGACTTTTAGTCACCAAAATGGGTATATATTATTGGGCTTATAATTAATTAAATGAAATGCTTGTTTGGGCTTAAGTATTAAGTTGGGAATATATATAATTTGAGTCCAATTATATTTTATAAAAACTTAAAACTTTATGTACAATGCTAAATATTTATAAAAATATTTTTATAAAACTTACTTATAAATGTTGTGTAATATACTTTCTTTATTTCTAAGTCGTGTCATTATAGGTTGCTCCTAGTATTATCTCGATATATCTGACGTTTATTATGTTAATTCTTATCTTATCGCTAAAAGGTGTGTTCATAGCCCCTTTTTCTTATTAATTGTTTTACAAACTCTACGGGGGAGATACATGCTATATTTTTATGTTTGGACGCAAGTACAAAACTGTATGCTATGCCTGAATATTGTTGCCTAAGTACCACTACTGAAATCTTATGGTCCATTACTTTACTTATTAAACCTATGAATTTCACTCAACAAATTTTGTTGACATTTTTCGCATGTTTTATCTCAGGTCCTTAAGTTGCAAGTTTCTTGGATAGGTGTGAGTCGCGCGGATATCATTTGAAGACTCTACATGTTTATTTTCACATTTGATCAAACTTTCTTTAAGACTTTATGTTTAAACAACTTTGGACATGTGTTATTTTGAACTCTGATGTTTTATTATATCGAATATGAAATTTATTTTAAACCGTCTATTTTTAGAGGTCGTTTTCTATGACTTGTACCTTGTGCTATGAAGTAGTACCCCCGATTACCTTCCGCTGCTATCGGATTTTAGGAGTGTTATAGATTGGTATCAAGAGCACCGGTTATAAAGAATTGGGTCATTTTCAAAACCTAGACTACAACTATTTTTCAAAATTTAGAGTCTTTCATCGTTTTATCCGATATTCGTGCACACATACTTTCTGATTCCTTATATTTACTCCCTCGAGCATCACTATTCGTATTATATAAAGGATATTTATATAAATGCTCGAATTTCTTTTCGATCTTTTACGCCTATCTTCTAGAATATCATTATTTATTTATATAAGGCAAATTATATAAATATTGGCTATGTCTGATTTTTATGCTTATATATAAAAGCATTACTATTTAATTTATATAAAAAGTTATTTATATAAATACTTAAATAAATATATGCTTATTATTTATGTACTCTTATTTTAGAGTATTATGATTGAACCGTTATCTCCTGATTATGTGTTTGACTTCCTTGCGGACGACCCACGTTAAATTTAGAGGATCCAGTTATGGAGATTGAGGAGGATCATGAGGAGGAGCCTGAGGAGGTTCCTGAGTAGGTCATTCCTCCTACTATTGCTTTACCTCCTGGGTCACCATCTATTTCACCACCACCACTGTTAGAGTCTTCATCGGATTCTGATACTGCTGCTCCTGGTACTGCTAACGGGGCTTCCTGGGTGCCACCTCCTAGTATCACATTTGAGGTGGGGGACCATCATCTGTACCTTTGCCCCTACCATACCTCTTGGGTCGTAAGGTTAGGAGATTGAGGGAGGACACTAAGACATTGTATGGGAGTGTTAGGACCTTGGAACGGGGTATGAAGACCCGTCAGACTGAGAATGCTACTACTAGGACTAGGGTCAATAGAATTTGGAGGCGCATGTATGCCTTCGACATTGACTTGGATTTCATTAAGCAGGATGCTACTAGGACTATCGATGATGTCTTTACACTACGGTAGGATATGGCCAGAGATCGGGAGGAGAATAGCAGGTTGAAGAGACAATTAGACGGGATTGAGGTTAGTAATACCTTGGTAGTTATAAACTGAGAGAGGCTAAAATGAGAGTTTTTCAGCATGGGTGTTTGGGCATCTGGATTTATGTCTGAGGTTATAGGGAGGGGTGTCGTGAAGGCACGCCCTAGTGAGAGCATTGATGTCTTAGCAGTTTATGGAGACGCCAAGTACTCAGATTCACAGGGACCACCTGATGGCCCCCAGTAGATTTGCTTTTATGGTTTCTAGTGTAGGGCTTTTGTATTGCAACTAAACTGCTAGTATCAGTTAGTGGGCGTTATGCTGACGGGTGTATTTTTGTCATCTTTTGTAAACACCACAACTTATGAAAAACTTATCTTATGTTGTAATGAAACTTATGTTACTTTAGGATGCATCATTGGTTATCATGGTTGTTTATATTCACATTCCATCTCATTTCTTTTATTATTACGTATCTCAATCTTGGATATTATATAGATTCTTATTGGATTGCATATTTGTGATGTTGATAGAACCATGCCACCCAGACGATTGAAACGAAGGGATGTTAAAAGACTTGTGGCTAATCGGGTAGCCGAAGCTATTGCCGAGTACAAGAGAAATAAGCCCAACCCAGAAGGAGCTGGAGGTTCAGGAGGAAATGCAGGAGGAGATATAGGATCGAAAGTACGAGGGTGTTCGTATAAAACTTTCTTAAACTGTAAACCTCATTCGTTCAATGGAACCGAAGGTGTTGTAGGACTGAGCCGCTGGTTTAAAAAGATGGAATCAGTGTTCGAGATCAGTAAGTGTGCTGAAGAAGATAAGGTTAAGTATGCTGTGTGCACCCTCGAAGGTCGTGCTTTAACATGGTGGAATGGAAATGTCCATTCTTTGGGAATCAATGCTGCAAATCAAATTCCCTAGAATGAATTGAAGACTATGATGACTGCCGAGTACTGCTCGAGAACTGAAATCCATAAAATGGAGCAGGAATTGTGGACTTTATCTATGAAAGGGGATGACATTGATGGTACACTAACCATTTTCACGAGTTAGTTGTGATGTGCCCTACTTTGGTGACACCTAAGTACAAAAAGATTAAGCGCTATGTCTGGGGACTTCCTGAGAGAATCCAAGAAAATATAACCTCTTCCAAGCCTATAAATGTTCATGAGGCCATATGTATGGCTCATGAGTTAGTTGATTAATCGGTTCAAGCTAAAGCAATAAGAATCAACGAAAGCAACAAGAGAAGGTGGGAAGACCAACAAAGAAACAACATCAACAACAACCGTAACAACACCCACCACCAGTAGCAAAACCAAAGACAAGAAGCTGCCAAAGCTTATGTTGCTGCCCTAGCTGAGGGAAGAGTTTATGCTGGGAACTTACCATTTTGCAACAAGTGTACGCTGCACCATAATGGTCAGTTCCCTCCCAAGTGCAGAAAATGTCAGAGAGCGGATCATCAGGAAAGGGACTATAGAGTTAGGATTCCTGCGACTGGTAGCAACACACAACAGTTTGTGACGTGTTTTGGGTGTGGAGAAAAGGGGCACTATAGAAACAATTGCCCTAAGAGGAAGGAACAACAGAATGAAGGTGTTCGCGGAAGAGCATATGTGATGAGGACCGAAGAACCTCAGCAAAACCCGAACGTGGTCACGGGTACGTTCCTACTCAACAATCATTATGCTTATATTTTATTTGACTCGGGTGCTGATAAAAGTTTTGTGTCTACTGCTTTTACTACCTTTATTGATATTACTCCTTCTGCAATAGACACTAGTTATGATGTAAAATTAGTAGATGGAAGAGTTGTGAGCACTAACACCGTCTTATGTGGTTTCACTTTGAATCTGTTAGATCATTTGTTCAAAATAGACTTACTACCGACCGAATTAGGAAGTTTTGATGGAATGAATTGGTTATCAAACCACCATGCAGAAATCGTCTGTTATGAAAAGATAGTTCGTATTCTGTTATTGAATGGTGAAACACTTGAAATTCAAGGCGAAAGACCGAAAAAAGACCCGCAACCCCTTTCGTGATGAAGACCAATGAGAAGAAGCTTAAAGACATTCCTATTATCTACAATTTTCACAAAGTATTTTCGGATGATCTATCGGGTTTACCACCTGAGCGTAAAGTAGAATTCCGCATTTACCTAATTCCTGGAGCGATGCCAGTGGCAAGATCGCCATATCGATTGGCACCTTCTGAAATGCAAGAGTTGGCTAATCAGCTCAAAGAACTTCAAGATATGGGTTTTATTCGACCTAGTCATTCCCCTTGGGGAGCGCCTGTGTTATTTGTTAAGAAGAAGGATGTGCATAGATTACCGAGAGTTGAACAAGCTGACCATAAAGAACTGTTACCCTCTCCCTAGAATTGATGATCTTTTCTGCGCTCATAGAGGGTTGTCAGTGCTTGTAGTCTGCTTAGGAGTTAGATCTTCGCTCGGGTTACCGTCAGTTAAGAGTACATGAGGCAGACATTCTAAGAATCTCATTTAGGACTCGATATGGACATTTCGAGTTCACGGTTATGACTTTTGGATTAACGAATACGCCAACAGTTTTCATGGATCTAATGAACCGCGTCTGCAAGCCTTACATGGACAAGTTTGTCATTATGTTTATTGACGATATCCTGATTTACTCAAAGTCAAAGGAAGAACATGAAGTCCACCTGAAGATGATCCTAGAGTTGCTCAGGAAAGAGAAGTTGTACGCAAAATTTTCCAAGTGTGAATTTTGGCTATGGGAGGTTCACTTCTTAGGGCACGTGGTTAACAGCGATGGAATCCATGTGGAACCTAGCAAGATTAAGTCAGTGAAGAATTGGAAAACTCCCGAGTCACCAACATAAATTCATTCATTTTTAGGATTGGCGGGATACTATCCGAGATTCATCAAGAATTTTTCCAAGATCGCCAAACCTCTCACTCTGTTAACTCAAAAGAACAAGAAGTATGAGTGGAGTGATAAGCAAAAAGAAGCTTTCCCCATACTAAAAGATAAGCTGTGTAATGCTCCTGTGTTAGCACTCCTCGACGGACCAGATGACTTTGTGGTTTACTATGATACATCAAACCAAGGCTTCAGGTGTGTATGGATGTAGAGGGGAAAGGTGATTGCTTACGCATCTAGGCAGCTTAAAGTACATGAGAATAATTATACCACCCATGATTTGGAGTTGGGCGCAGTAGTTTTCGCTCTTAAAATCTAGAGGCATTACTTGTACGGAACAAAGAGTGTTATCTACACTGATCATAGAAGCCTTCAGTACATCTTTGATCAAAAGGAGTTGAATATGCACCAGAGGTGATGGATTGAACTTTTTAGCGACTACGACTGTGAGATTCGTAACCACCCCGGTAAAGCGAATGTAGGGTCAGATGCGTTGAGTAGAAAGGAAAGAATCAAACCAAGACGAGTGCGTGCTATGAGCATGACAATCTACTCTGGCATCAAGACAAAAATACTCACAGAGCGAAGCTTCCAAGGACCTTAAAGCTTTAGCGAAAATGTTGCGAGGGTTGGATGAGAAATTCAAAAGAAAGGATGACGGTGGATTATATTTTATGGATCAGATCTGGATTCCATCAGCGGGCAATGTAAGAACTCGGATTATGGACTAAGCCCACACCTTAAAATATTCTGTACATCTAGGTGCAGATACGATGTACTACGACCTGAGAGATTTGTATTGGTGACCGGGAATGAAAAAGGACATTGCAATGTATGTTAGCTGGTATGTGCTTAATTACACATACCTTTTACCTTTAAAAACGAGCTGAAATAACCAAAAACGGACCTAAAATGCCAAATATATGCTTGTTTTGCTAATTGTATTGTGCAGGAACGGATAACTAAGAAAAAGACGAAAAACAAAGCCAAAACGACAAAACCGGACTCGGAATGGAAAAGACTGTGAAAGACAAAGCCAAATCAAAGCCGGAAAGTCAATCAAGTCAAAAAGTCAACAGAAAAGTCAACTGGTCAAAGTCAAAGTCAACCCAAGTCAACCCCGGGGCCAAAGTCAAAGAAATATAAGTTTAGGGGCTGAAATTGCCAAACCCTAAACTTATTTATAAAGGAGAAAAGAGAAAAAGAGAAGACAAGGGCTTATTTTGCAATTTGCTCAAAGTAACAAGTGGGGGGGCAAAACTGCCAACCCCCCTAACTTGTACACCAAAGGGACGATGGATGCAAAAAGTAGTATAACTCTTGGGGACTTGTTTTGCCAAGTCCCCAAAAGTTATTTAACCACAAGGACCATGTGTGCAAATTAACCATTAACTTTGAGGGACCATTTTAGCCAAATGGTAAAACTCACACTCTGTTACAGCCCATAACGCCTTTTCCCGCTCCTTTTTCCCTCTCAAACACACTCACGGGTTGTTTAACCCCGTTTTACCCCATGAATCTTCACCACCACCATAGATATTCATCTCCCCCCTCCTCCACTACCTTTCCCAGCCACAAAGTTGCCAACTTGGCAATCCCACACCCCCCAAGACCAAATTCGACGACTTGGATTGATTTTAAAGATTGAAGGGCCAAGATGAGAGCTTTAAACCTCTCACACAACAAACACACCTGTGTTTGTGTGTCTACAAACAAGCACAACAAGAAGAGAAAGAGAGAGAAGGCCTAGTGTAGATTTTCGGCTATAAATAAGCCTTGTAAGCCATTGTGGCAAATTAACCAGTTTATATCCAAGTTTTACATTCAAGTTAATTACGGTCTTTTATTGTAGTTTTAAGTGTTTTTATGTTAATGTCCTTTATGCAATTGAAATTTTCAGTTTTAATGAAAATTTAAGTCATTTTTACTCAATAAGCTCATTAGAGCTTATTCTTGCCATTAAGCTCTAATTTAGCTCATAACTTGTTATAAGCCCTTTCATATTGTTTTAGTTTAAATTAAGCTCATAAATATCCACTTGATGCAATTTGGAGTGTCTCTCCCATTTGAAGCAATAAGCCCCAAGAGCTTATTGAGCTTATTGCTCAGGTTTAGAGGCTAAGGAGCCATTAGGACAGGTTTTTAGGCCACTCACTCAGAAAGAGTGGCCTTGGTTCTGAAACTTCAAAAATCCAAGGTCTAATTTCTAAATTCTTACTTAGCTTAATTTTTAGCTTAAACCTTTAGCTTATTTGCTTTTAGTCTTTGTAAACACATTAGTTTAAGTTGTTATTTGGTTGTTGTGATTTTTTATTGCATGTTCTTGTGTAAAATTAGCTTATCTCTCAAAAACTGTCATAAGTGTAGTATAAGCTAGCTGAGAAACTAGCTTATTTTCCTTAATAAGCTAGTATTTTTAGTTTTAAAATAGCTTAAGTAGGTTAAAATAAGTAGAAGTAGATAAAAGGTTTTTTAAGTTTTAGCTTAAAAATGGATTTTAATGCCTCTTTGGTTTGACAGTTTTTAAATAAAGGGGTGTTTGGCACAAGAATTAGGTTAGGCTTGTTAGTTAGCTGTTTTAAGTCTTTAGTGCATAATTTTTGTCTAGTCTTAGTTTACAACTTAAAACTGTTTTTTAAAACATTTTTAGTTGGAAATTGTTTTTCAAAGGTATAAGAACCTTTTTCAAAACTGTGAAGTTTTTTAGTTACCCACAAGTGCTTATTTGATTAAGCACTTGTGGTTTGAGTTTAAGTATTCAAAAAGGTGTGTTTTGTGTGTTTAAAAAAGGCTGTCAAAAGCCTTTGGTCCTTTTGACTTTGGTAAGTCAAAACCACCAAGTCTTTGTGTCACAGTTTCAATAAGCCCAAAACACCTTTTTCTCAGTCAAAAATAAGCAAGTAAAAGTGATTTTCCAAAGCTCAAAATTGGTGCACAAGCCCCTTGGCTATAGCACTCAATCTGTTTGAGCTTATTTGTGCTTTTAGAGCTTATTTGACAGCTTAAAATAAGCTGTCAAATAAGCCCTTGAACTTTAGGCTCATTGTTCTCAGCCATTAAGCACATTTAAGCCCAAGTATTTGGCTTATTTCTAGAGCATATAAGCTCTAGTATAAGCCCTCAAAGTCTCAGCCCTTGATAAGCTTATTTGTGTGCTTATTTTTAAGCCCAAACATGCCTCTTGACTGTTTTTGAATCCCTTAGGCTGTAGGATTGCTTATTTTTTGATTTTAGCTATTTGAGCTTATCCCATAAGCTCAAAATTGTGTCTTAGTAGCTTTTAGGTTAAGTTAGATAGTTTAGCTTGCTTATTCCTTTTTTTTAGCTTATTTGAATGTCCAAGTTAAGCACTTTAGCTCTTTAAGCTTTATTTAAGCTTTCATGTCATATTAAGCTTCCCACAGCTTATTTAGTGTAGCTTTTCCTGTCTTTTTAGCTTATTTAAGTTAGTTTAATTCCCTTTTGCTTATTTTAAACCTTAGCTTAGTTTATTAGACCTTAAGTCCAAAAAAGACTTAACATTTTGAGCTTTAAAGCTTTATAAGCTTGCTGTCAACTTTAGGCTTATTTTTAAGCTTATTCTTTTGTCAAAAGCTGAAAGTGCTTTTATTAATGTTGTTTAAATTAAGCTGGTTTATAAGTTTGTAGTTTTAAGTTTTGGCTAAAAATCACTTTTTAATAAGCCAAAAAAATAAGCCATGTCGTAGGGTTGGTTTTGTACATCTTTGATAGTGCGGGGTTACACGTTTTAACTAAAGTGTAAATTTAATAAACTTTGCCCGCCTACCCTTTAGTTTAGAATGTTACACTTCCTACCCTAGAGTTTTTAAAAAATAAAATAAAAGGGGAAGATACTTGGTCCGGGTGAGCAAGACTCGAACCCGGGACCAAGCAATACATCCCCTTTATCCCACACACACTTAACCACTGCGCCCTTGGGTCTTTTTCGTTATAGACCCAAGGGCAAACATATTTAAGGTGGTTTTCCCCAAATAAGCTAATAAGCTGTTTAGCTTATTTTCGGGGCTTATTGCAATATGCTGTGGTGGGTTTGTTATTTTTGTAGGACCTCTTACTAGTATAAAGTATTTTTTGTAAATTTTTCAGAATTTTTTGTAAACGTGTAATATTTTTCTATAATTTAACTTTAGTTAAAAGTTTATTTAATTCATAAAAAAAATACAAAAAATTATCATAAAAATATTTTGCTTTTTTAGAAAATTTTCTTCTTATCATATAGTTGAGGAGAGTATACAATATAAAATTTTTCGTTCCTAAGGGTTTCCTTTTTTTTTTTTTTTTTATTTATAAACTTTTTATCTTTCAAAGAAGGGTCCGGGTACGGGTTTTTTGTTTTGATCGTTTTGGGTCAAACGAAACTCTGTTTTCGGTTAGTCTTTTTCTTTACTTCGTTATTTGACCCGTAGAGTAGTTTAGAAGTGAAAAATTTTCGTGAGGTTATTTTTAAAGATTTTAGGTTTTACCCCCTTTGTGTGTGGGATTGGGCCTTCGTTTTCTAGTCGTAATTAGTTCAATTTTTAGGTTTTTCTTCAACGTTTTAGTGCCGTTATTGTTTAATTTGACTTTGCTCAACTTACCCAAACTCAATTCCTTCTTCATAACTCAAATCTTCAGATCGTATCGATTTACATTCAGCCTCGCTGGGGATTTTACGACCCTGGGGGGGCAAGCTCTTTATACTATTCTCGGTAATCATTGACTCTTGCTTTTAGTCTATTCTTACTATATACTTAGATATTTTATAATTTTTATTTTAATGAATTTAAGTATGACTAGGTCCAAATTGAGCTCAATCATGAGCTTAGAGACTCATGAGAGCTGTTGAGAGCTTATAGGTACAGTAGCTTGACATTTGATAGGTAAATAAAAGCTTGTAAGTGAATTTGAAAGAGCTTATGACAATTTATTTGAGAATAAAACTAAATTTCATTGATGAAAAACTTGATTACATTATCTAAAAAGAGATTACAAAGATTGAAAAGAAATTATATAAGCTAGAAATTAAAATTAAGCTAAAACCTAAAAGCTACTAAAAAACTAGATGTGTGTGTGTGTGAGGTGAGAGCCTATTTATAGTGCCAAGCTGAAGCTTCTAGGTCTTGCTTGATGCCCACGCCCCAATCAATCCTAGCCAATCATTTCTTCAATCATTTGAGGGCTATTGTAAGCCGTTGGATCCAATGTGGATGCTCAAGGATTGCCAAGCTGTCATTCTCATGATGTGACAGCTTGTGCTAGCTTTGTGAGTGAATGTAGTGCAAATTCCTCATTCCTTTGTGCTTTCTCCATAGCCACGTGGCTTTGATGCTTGGGAGCTAATGATATGCTTTGATTTGACCCATTTGACCCTGCCATCTTGTTAACGATCCCATGAATTGACTTAATCACCCCTTAATTTGGATTTGCCCCTTGTTTTACCCATGGTGAAAGATGGGGACGATGGGTGAATAGTAACAGTGTTTGGCGCCCAAATTATAACTGAAACGGGTAAATAATATTTAAACTTTGGGCTTATGGCATAAATGGTCCTTGTGGTTGGTTATAAAAGGTGTAGGTGTAAAAGGAAGTTTAGGAAATAGCAAGAATGGTCCCTGTGGTTTATGAAAGGGCTATTGGGATAAGGGATTGGGCTTTTGGATCCGGGTGAGGCCCATTTAGGGTTAAGGGACTATTTTTGCAACTTTTGAAACTTGAAGGGCTAAAGTGGAATATTTTGGATTTTGTTGACTTCTGTTGACCAAGATTGACTAGAGTTGATTGTAGATTTGACTTTTTCTGGCTTTGGCTTCCGGCTTTTGTTCACTCTTCCGTTCTTGTGTCCTTGTTTGCCCGTTTTTGACAGTTTTCATGTGATTTTTCATATATCCATACCTGCACACACAGAACACAAAAACAAGTATATTTTTGCCATTTTTCACTGTGTTTTGGGTTTAATTGGGTTATTTTAGGTACAAACGGATATGTGTATTTTACACTTATCAGTCGTCAATGACTTGAAAACACAGTGTGTTATAGACTTCCCCCGTTAAACGAGCCTTGTCCTCAAGGCTCACGATGCAGCACTTGACGACGGTGCGTTCTTGGTGAAGAGGTGTGGATATTTCTTCTTGAATTGGTCTTTACGTTCCCATGTGAACTCAGGACCTCTCTTGGAGTTCAAGGCATCATTCATGTCATATACCCTAAGGCTCTTTAAGACATGAATGGACCAATCTTATTTGTACCATATACCCTTAGGCTCTTTAAGGCACAAAATAAGACAAAAATTAAGCAACATTATTAAAACTCAGTTACTTTAGAAGGCTACAACATCGGCTCTCGCCTCGAAAAGATGTAGGGCAAAACTTTATTTTCGACTTCTGGCAAATCCTTCGGACCTTTTAGAAGGCTGTCTTGTACATCGCGTTAGTGAAGCCGGCAGATGCTAGATACATTTTATCATAGTAATGGATTATTAATGAATTTACTTATCCATATACCCTAAGGCTCTTTAAGGAATAAGCAAAATATTTATTAATGTGATACATATAGTATGCCAAATTAAGTATTCCTGATGTGTACTCATCCTAATCACAAAGGAACTAAAGAAAACTTCTATTAACTAATTATTAACCAAAAAACCGCACAACTCTATTTATTAAACATTTATATATAAAGGTGAAACAAGCTAATGGGAGAAAAAGCCACAATTAATACATATGAGCTTGAAAGAGAACCAACTACTCTACGTTTAATGCCATGACTTATATATATCCACTATCATTTCTCGTTCTTTGCAATTTAATTCTATAATGACAAGTGATTGCAAATACTTAGCCTATATAAAATCCAACTCGGCATATTTAAAATCTACTTGAGATTAGCACAAGTTTTCATTTACTAATGATTTCAAGTCTAGCATGTTTAAAGTCTATATGAGACTAGCACAAACTATCATCATTAATTGTTAAGGGAGAAAGCTAGAACTCTACACGTTCGATCGGGTCAAAAATTACTTCTTATTCTTACCAACGGAAAACCTACATTCGTGTCTTAACACTTTTTTTTTGTTGATTGACAATTTAAAATTTTTGCTATTTTTGTGGGAAAACGGGTACGTGAGAACAAAACAATAAGCAGGTAACATCAAATCGATAGATTCCCTCCCCAAACTAAAACGAAGCATTGTCCTCAATGTTTAAAGTCGGGTCTCTACGTTAAAATTCGAAAGCCGTTTATGAAGTATGCAAAGATAATAGTCGAATCGTTAAGTTTGAAAGGATATTGGATTTCCCCAAACTAATTTCACACAAAGGATGAGAAGCTCGAGTGAAAAGGGATTTACACCCGGACACGAGAGTCTTCAAAATTTGTTGGGTTAATCCTGCAAAAATCAAACAAACAACAAGGAAACCGGAAGGGATAGCCACAAACACAATCAAAACTATTAGAAAATAGAAAGAAATTGGATAAGCATGGGGTGAACTCCCACGAAGCGGCTTGTTTTTGGTCACCGAGTCGCAAGCTCGACTCGATCCCTGAATTTAGTTGTCCTTAGGGAGAGTTGTACGTCTCGTGGAGATCTGGGGACTAACCTTGGGGTTGGTATGTCCCTACGATGTAATGTTTCACTACGGTGACAATTTATTTGAATTCGGCCATTCGGGTTGAGATAATTCAACAGTTCCGTAAGGAAAAACTTGAGCGATAGTGAAAGGTCCCGACCAACGAGTTTTAAGCTTTCCGGAGAATATCTTTAACCGGGAGTTGAAGAGTAAAACTTGATCACCAACATTGAAGATTCGATTCTTGATCTTTGAGTCGTGAAGTTTCTTCGTCCTCTCCTTGTAAATCAATGAATTCTCATAAGCTTGATCTCGAAGCTCGTTAAGTTCATTTAGTTGCAGCTTCCGATGATCACCTGCGGTTTTGAGATCGAAATTTACGTGCTTAAGAGCCCAATATTTTCTTGTGTTTAATTCGTATAGTAAATGACAAGGACTTTCATAAGCGAGCTGATAGGGTTGTGCATCGATCGGGGTTTTTAAAGCGGTTGGAATTGCCCACAAAGCATAGGACTAGCTTGTCGGACCTGGAGGCTCGGTTTTCTTCCTACCGTCCTTTAAGTAAATTCGCTTTAAGTCCAACGATTTGAACTTCAAACTAGGAACACTCAGTTGGTGGGAGTGGGTAAGCAGGTAGCTAAACGATGTGTGACACCATATTTAGACATCACTTTGGCAAATTGACATACAAAGTGGACGTCCACGATCGCTTTGTTGCTATAGGGTGTTCCAAATCGGGCAAAAAAAGAGTCCTTTAAAAAGTTCAAACTACAGCGAGCTAGTTTGTGGTTTGCGCCTTTGTCTTCACCCATTGTTCGAAAGATAGCTCGGACTGCTAACAGGAGTATACTTATTCCCTTGGGATAACGGAAGAAACGGTCCTACAATCAATACTTCATTTGTCGAAGAGTTCACAAAATTGGATAGTTGTTTTGGGTGCATTTCATCACGTGATCCGTGAGAAATTTTGCCTTTGTCGTTTGGACACGTATCCAAGATGTGATCATAGATGATGAGCATCTCGATATATAGTGGGCCAAAAGGGAACGGCATCAAATACTTTTCGAGCCGGTATAGATGGCTCTATGATGGCCCCGGGGGTCCTTCATGAAAAAGCCTTGTGGATTTCAATGAGCTTCGTGTCCAAATTGTCACACATACAAATGGTTTGATCCGCACATATACGAATGAGGTAGGGATCATCCCATGAAATATGTTTTTTACATCTTTGACATAATTTCATCTTCTGTTGAGTTGGACATTACTTTTATGATAAATTCCCAGCTTGGTAGTTTGCAAACATCGGCAACCACGGGGGTAATTCCGTTGGATATAAAACTCCATGATTTCTAAGGATAATGTTCGTTTAATGTCTTTATTTCCAAACATTCTTTGTGAGGATTCTAGTGTCTTGGACAAAATGATCGAGCGGCTAGATTTCACTTACATTTATTGTTCACAAGTATGGTGATATCGAACTCTTGTAAGGTAACACCCATCGAAGCAACCTTGGCTTGCATATTGTTTGTTCATGAGGTATTCAATGCAGATGTGGTCTGGTTAAAATAATATTTTTGAAAAATTTAATAAAAATATACATTATATTATTTGATTATTATTTCTGAAATATAATATATATTTAATAATATCATACTATATATAATTTTTATTTATTTAAAAAAAAGTTATATTTAATTATAATTTAATCTTTTCCAAAAATTATATATATATATATCTATAATATATTACTATTATCAATCAAAATATAAACTGAAAACGGGTAAATAATATTTAAACTTTGGGCTTATGGCATAAATGGTCCTTGTGGTTGGTTATAAAAGGTGTAGGTGTAAAAGGAAGTTTAGGAAATAGCAAGAATGGTCCTGTTGGGACTTATGAAATGGCTGATTGGGTAAGAGATAGGTCTGTGGATCGGGTGAGGGCCCATTTAGGGTTAAAGGACTATTTTTGCAACTTTTAGAAACTTGATGGGCTTAAAAGTGGATGGAATATTTTGGATTTTGTTGACTTATGTTGCCAGATTGACTGGCAGTGACTGAAAATTTGATTTTTCTGCGTTTGGCTTCGGCTTTTGTTCACTCTTCCGTTATGTGTCCTTGTTTGCCCGTTTTTGACGGTTTTCATGTGATTTTTCATATATCCGTACCTACACACAAAAACACAAAAAAACAAGTATATTTTTGCCATTTTTCACTGTGTTTTAGGTTTAATTGGGTTATTTTAGGTACAAACGGATATGTGTATTTTACACTTATCAGACGTTTTAAATAAGTCATTTATAAATTTATGTTTTACGGTTCGCATGACGTTATGAAAGAATTATATTGGGCTAGTAAATTATATTAATTATGATTAATGACTAATTTAAGAAACCGTTTTATAGAGCCAAGTCTTTAGTTATTATCACATTAAAATATACATATCTGTATTTAGAATATTAAAAGTTGATTACTAATGAATATTTGACTTGGTCTCGCGGATTCTCATCCTTGAGTTTATTTATATATATATATATAAGTTTTAAGGAGTAAGTCTCGGCGAATCATAATCGTTTGTTATTCTTTCCTCGTTTACACCTTAAGCATCTCTAGTAAATATAGCATCTCCATCTCCATAATTATAATATAATACGTGATTTTAGGGATTTAAAAATACAAATTAAATGTTGTGATTAGAGTCAAATTTAGAATTAGTCAATAAGTCACCCTTTCTACATTTTATTTAATTTGAGGAGTCAGTTATGTATTCCTATATATCCGGTCATGCACTCTTTATATAAATAATCTCTAAACTATACACAAACAATAAATTTATAACCGCATACAATAAAAATAAGTTGAAACTCAGACGAGTTTAGAGTGATAAGTTTGTGTTCATACGTTTGCAACAAAGGAAAAGAGAGTTTGAGGGTGGCGACATAATGCCGAGTTCGAGTTAAGTTCCGGGTTAAGCACATGTTCGTGTTCAAAGAGAGAAGTATTGGTTCGAGTTTTTGTTTTCGCTGAATATGAAGATCGGAGTTGAGATCACACTGGTTTTGAGTTTGTATCAGGTTGCAGTGTACGTGTTCTTATTGAGGTTCATTTCGGGCTAAAGTTTTGGTTTCGTTAGTGGGAGGTTGGAGATCGTAATGGGGTTGAGTGTCCAACGGTTCATCAGGTTTACGTGTTCTTGTTCTCCTTATCAATTTATCATTAACCATAAAGGTAAATCTTGAGCGATAACCGAATAGTTTCTGATTTCACACATAAGTATTGCGTTAATTTATATATTACAAAAGAAAAATACAATGACCATACTACTAACGTTCATGAAGTACTATATGTAATCATACTTATAATCTTTTGGCCTTTAAACGCTAATAACCTTCATTTTCACAAAATAATCATAAGCAAATGAAGATGCTAAATATATGGACTTGGGTGTGTTACTGTTAAACAAGTAAAAAAAAGTCTTTAGTAACTAGCATCATATTCACCTTTACTTTATAACATACCATCAATGGGTTTTATTTTATTTGCCAATGAGTCTCCGATCAACAAGTTAAGATAAGAAGCAGTTTTGGTTCATTGGTTTTCGGTGAATCAAGAGATACGCAAAGTGTGAAACTAAGGAAAATAACTATGACATTAAATCAAATAGATAGCTACTGATTTGAAGTTCAAAATTTCGATAATGATCAAGCTTTTCGAAAGTTATTTGTTTAGTTTGTATTAATTAGAAATTGGCAATTATATGTAGATGATCATTTGATGATGGGAAAATAAGTTCAGACTTAGTGTAGGCGTTGAGGTCGGCTAAGGTACGGATATTCTTTACCTGTTCTCTTTACTATTGTTGTGATTAAAGGTTCTTCCGTTTGCGTTAACTATTCGTACGGATATATTTATTCTCTCTTAAAGCATTATTTGTCTGTACGGATATTCTATCTTTCACTCATGATACATATTATTTGATTAGTAATTTCTTCTTTGGTCATTTGTACGCTTCGTTTGCTCTTTCGTTGGCATTTGTTATCCATACAGATATTCTATCATTTCTTTTAAGGACTCTCATTATTATCATTCCGTATCTATTGCAAGCATTATGTCCATTGCCTATTATTTGATTCGATATTCGTTCACTACCTATTTGATAATTTCGTTGAACCCCTTGAACTCATTTCACACATGTTTCATTTGATATTGCCATGATATGAAATTATTCGTTTAGTTCAGACATGACCTTTGTTGGCATATTATATTTGTTTTGACATGCTATATAAACCTTTTGATCTGTTCTGATGCCCGAGCTAACTAGCTATAGAGGTACCATGGCCGCGTCATTGAGGCACCAATGGCGTGACACTTTCTGTGGCGGTGTGATCAATCCACGGCGTTCCCTTTTGTTTTGTGTGCTATATTATGCACTTGGCCATATATGATTCGGATTGGTAGGAGGCGTATGGATGCATCTAGTACTTTTTCGTGTAGTTTTCGTTTTGGTGAATGGATGAGTGTGGTGCCAACACCCATTTCACATTTTGTAGAGTTACTTCTGGAGTCTGCAGGGCCTTAGGTACAATTTGATATTGATATGATTATGATACGGGGTATGTTGGCGTATTTAGTCTCAAGCGGTGTGGTATGCTTTGGACTTTTGTTTCGAGCTTGTCAGGCATTTCTATATGTTTCGTTTGGCTATCTGTTTTGTTTGGCTGTCTATTTTGTTTGGCTATCTAATTCATTTGGCTATCTAATTCTTTTGGATATCTGTTTTGTTGGCTATCGGTTTTGGTTGGCTATTTGTTCCGCTCTTGACTATCTATTTCGTTTTGGTTACCTATTTAGTTTGGGTCCACCTATTTCGTTGGCTACTTATTTCATCCAGCTCTTTATGATATACGAGATCTGTGTACCAGGTTATGTTGATAATTTTATTTCGTTTACTTATGCATGCCTGATCTATATGCTTTGATTATATCTATTTTGTATATCTGTTCACTGAGCTTTTTAGCTCAGCCGCATTTCTTTTCCTTGCGGCAGGTAACCAGGTTAATTTGGGATACGAGTGAAGAGTGCATAGGGGCTCATATTGGACCATCTTCAGGGACTTGCATACCATAGCTACACTATAAGATGTTTAGAAGTTGGATTTTGGGTTTGTAGAAGACCTTTATGGTATATATTTTGTATTTCCTCAGCGATTGGAGAAATTTTGTCAACCCATTTTACTAGTAAAGTCTTCCACTTGCATATGTTTTGGTTCCGTAAATGTGACATTCAGGCCCGTTTCAGGGCGGGGTGTTACAATTATGGTATCAGAGTTATAGGCTCGGACCTGTAGTATCTAAGTTATGACCTGTGAGGATTGACTCTAGGTTTTGACATGCTAGTATATAAGTTATGATCTCTGAGGATTTGCGCTAGCTTTCGTAGGGAAAAGATAATAATTTAAACTTAAGATATGACCAGTGAGGATTGGGTAGACTATATGTTAGGACATTCGTTTTCATATCTTTGCTTTGCCTCATTTTGATTCAGGTTCATGCTTTTAGTTCATTTCTTTTCGTACACTAAGAAATACGTCATAGTGCGCAGCAAAAGTTAGTGATTCAGCACGGTTCGATTTACCGTGAAATCATGTTGTATTAGTTCTCTTATAAATATTAGGCATTTTCTTGGTATTGGGATATCTTTGAGTTTTAATAATAAAAACTTTTGCTTTATTCTTGACGGTTTTTGCTAAGATTCTCTTCTTAATTGGAATTCGTTTGAATCAAACGGTTGTTGAATTTTTCCTGATTATCGGTATTCTTTGAATCAACGATAGTTGGAAGATTGTTTCTGGTATTAATTGGAATCAACAGATTCAATTTGTTTCTGGTATTCATTGGAATCAACAGATTCAATTTGTTTCAAGTATTCATTGGAATCAACAGATTCAATTTGTTATCTCATTTTTTCACTACACCAGTTATTGCATAGGTCGACTAAGTTTCATGATCATATAAAATGATGTTTTGTTGATTGTTAATAAAGTAATAGAGATCACCGTGAAGGAGTTTCGTGGATCGTCATCTAAGAGTTATGTGCATCATCGACAAGGGAAACTTTGGATCATCGTTGCAGAGCTACCTAATTTAAGTCATCTAAAAGTTAGTTGCAAAATAGTCTGATTTTAACGTCGTCGTCGATTTGCTGGTCATGCTCGATTCGTGATGTGTAAGCACGTTTGGACTTTTCACGAGTATAACAAAACTTAATATCCTTAACGAAACGAAGAAAAGAAACAATTATCTCTAACAAGTTACATGCATACCTTTTGAGACATCCTTATCACTTTGTACGTGCCATTAACATGGAGAGTAACCGCGTGAAGGAAGTCTACACTTTATTAAATTTGTATGTTTCTCTTAACGTGAGACAATTTTAGAGATGGAGTGGTCATCATGAGAAAAATATCTCGTCTTGTAAGTTATTGCTTAATGCTTAAATTTTGCAGTCGAAATTTTTTAAAGGAGGGTAGATATATAACACTCGAGAAATTTAAATACTCTATTAATATGTATGCATCCGTCTAAAAAAAACTTTAAGGAACGTTCACATCTTTTGTTGGTTGATTCGGTCTAAATTTCGAGGCCGAAATTATTTTTTTTAAGGGTGGTAGAATTATAATACCCCTAAAATAATATAGGCATAATAGTAGTATTATTAATAAGTATTTTGATGATACAAATAAATAATTAACATGCACGTTTTATGTTTGACGTTTTTAATAAGCCATTTATAAATTTATGTTTTACGGTTCAGATGGCGTTATGGAAGAATTATATTGGGCTAGTAAATTATATTAATTATGATCGAGGACTAATTTAAGAAATCGTTTTATAGCAGCCACGTCTTTAGTTATTATCACATTAAAATACATATCGGTATTTAGAATATTAAAAGTTGAAACTGTTGAATATTTGAAGTGGGTCAATTAGAACGAGTCAAAGAAGTTGCATGTGGCCTGAGATCTTAGCCATGATTGGCTTATGTAATCGTTTGTTATTCTTGCCTCATTTACACCTTAAGCACCTCTAGTAAATATATCATCTTCATCTCCATAATAATAATATAATACGTGATTTTAGAGATTTAAAAATACAAATTAAATGTTGTGATTAGAGTCAAATTTAGAATTAGTCAATAAGTCAGCCTTTCCACATTCTGTTTAATTTGAGGAGTCGGTTATGCATTCCTATATATCCGGTCATGCACTCTTTATATAAACCTCTAAACTATACACATACACAAACAATTATTTATAACCGCATACAATAAAAATAAGTTGAAACTCAGACGAGTTTAGAGTGTTAAGTTTGTGTTCATACGTTTGCAATAAAGGAAAAGAGAGTTTAAGGGTGGCGACATAATGCCGAGTTCGAGTTAAGTGCTGGGTTAAGCACATGTTCGTGTTCAAAGAGAGAAGTATTGGTTCGAGTTTTTGTTTTCGCTGAATATGAAGATCGGAGTTGGGATCACACTGGTTTTGAGTTTGTATCAGGTTGCGGTGTACGTGTTCTTATTAAGGTTCTTTTTGGGCTAAAGTTTTGGTTTCGTTAGTGGGAGGTTGGAGATCGTAATGGGGTTGAGTGTCAAACGGTTCATCGGGTTTACGTGTTCTTGTTCTCCTTATCAATTTATCATTAACCATAAAGGTAAATCTTGAGCGATAACCGAATAGTTTCTGATTTCGCACATAAGTATTACGTTAATTTATATACTACAAAAGAAAAATACAATGACCATACTACTAATGTTCATGAAATACTATATGTAATCATACTTATAATCTTTTGACCTTTAAAAGCTAATAACCTTCATTTTTACAAAATAATCATAAGCAAATGAAGATGCTAAATATATGGACTTGGGTGTGTTACTGTTAAACAAGTAAAAAAAAGTCTTTAGTAACTAGCATCATATTCACCTTTACTTTTTATAACATATCATCAATGGGTTTTATTTTATTTGTAAATGAGTCTCCGGTCAACAAGTTAAGATAATAAGCAGTTTTGGGTCATGGGTTTTTGGTGAATCAAGAGATACGCAAAGTGTGAAACTATGGAAAATAACTATGACATTAAATCAAATAGATAGCTACTGATTTGAAGTTCAAAATTTTGATAATGATTAAGCTTTTCGACAGTTATTTGTTTAGTTTGTATTAATTAGAAATTGGCAATTATATGTAGATGATCATTTGATGATGCGAAAATAAGTTCAAACTTAGTGTAGGTGTTGAGGTCGGCTAAGGTACGGATATTCTATCTTTCACTCATGATACATATTCTTTGATTAGTAATTTCTTCTTTGGTCATTTGTACGCTTCGTTGGCTCATTCGTTGGCATTTGTTATCCATACAGATATTCTATCATTTCTTTTAAGGACTCTCATTATTATCATTCTGTATCTATTGCAAGCATTATGTCCATTGCCTATTATTTAATTTGATATTCGTTCGCTACCTATTTGATAATTTCGCTGAACCCTTTGAACTCATTTCACACATGTTTCATTTGACGTTGCCATGATATGAAATTATTCCTTTAGTTCAGACATGACCTTTGTTGGCATATTATATTTGTTTTGATATGCTATATAAACCTTTTGATCTGTTTCGAGCTAACTAGTTATGGAGGTACCATGGCCGCGTCATTGAGGCACCGATGGCGTGACACTTTCTGTGGCGGTGTGATCAGTCAACGGCGTTCCTTTTTGTTTTGTGTGCTCTATTATGCACTTGGCCATATATGATTTGATTTGTAGGGAGCGTATGGATGCATCCTAGGTACTTCGTTTAGTTTTGTTTTGGTGAATGGATCAGTGTGGTGCCAACACCCCATTTCACATTTTGTAGGGTACATCTGGAGTATGCAGCTCCCATGTATAACTTGATATGATATGATATGATACGGTGTATGTTGGATTATTTAGTCTAAGCGTGTGGCATGCTTTGGACTTTTGTTTCGAGCTCATGGCGCATTTCTATATGTTTCGTTTGGCTATCTGTTTTGTTTGGCTATCTATTTCGTTTGGCTATCTAATTCATCTGGCTATCTAATTCTTTTGGCTATCTATTTCGTTTGGCTATCTGTTTTGTTTGGCTATCTGTTCCACTTGACTATCTATTTCATTTGGTTACCTATTTTGCTTGGCCACCTATTTCGTTTGGATACTTATTTCATTCAGCTCTTATGATATACGAGATCCTTGTTACCCATGTTATGTTGATTCTATTTCATTTACTTATGCATGCCTGATCTGTATGCTTTGATTATATCTGTTTTGTATATCTGTTCACTGAGCTTTTTAGCTCAGCCGCATTTCTTTTCCTCGCGGCAGGTAACCATGTTAATTTGGGATACGAGTGAAGAGTGCATAGGGGAGGGACTAGCATACCATATCTACACTATAAGATGTTTAGAAGTTGGATTTTGGATTTGTAGAAGACCTTTATGGTATAGATTTGTATTTCCTCAGCGATTGGAGAAATTTTGTCAACCCATTTTACTAGTAAAGTCTTTCGCTTGCATATGTTTTGGTTCCGTAAATGTGACATTTAGGCCTGTTTCAGGGCGAGGTGTTACAAGCATGGCAACCACGACGTGACCACGAGGCAACTGCAATTAGGGAAGACAATGGGGCAGGGGGCGGGGCGGCCAACTTCCATCTCAAAATCCGATTAGCAAACCACACCCCAAATCCACCCGATCCTCAATGGGGATCTTATCAGGGGGGGGGTCTTTACGAGCGCAATGCTCCATTAAATACACGTTGTTCTCTGTTTATTACTATTTTTTACGTCATATTTTTACAAATATTATTACATGCAATAATATGAAAAATAAACAACACACTAATAATATATTAATTAATAATATTTATAAGTTTTCAACAAATTATAAATAATGATAACATCGTTAAAAAAATCAAAACTTCTTTTAAAAACATTACACAAAACTAGTTTTTTCTAATCACAACTTACAATCTTGCAAAGATACAAAACTACAAAAAATGGATAATATTGTTTTGTTACGTAGATACTAACATAACAATATATAAATATGTTAGATCTATATGTATATATAGTTTCGGGGCGGGGCGGGTTGGGGATCTTGTGCCCCGTCCCCGCCCCGAACCCGATAAAAATTCTCGTTAATTCTCCTAAACCAGTCCCGTAACCCGATAAGCATGCCCCACACTGTCCCAAAAACTTTAAATTTTGGGGTTCCCCATTGAGTTCGGGTTTTTTGTCATCCCTAACTACAATGATGATTGCTTCCCATATCAATAACTAGTTACCCGACCACAAATTTCTAGAGTCCCATTGCGGGTGTTCTTAGAACAATGGGTATCCAACGCCATCAATGGCGCTTTCTCCCAAAATGCGAAGGGACGTCGCCATCACCATATCGTCCTTCGTGTTTTCCTGTCTCGTGCCGTCGTTGCCAACCTAAATAGTTTGATTTTTGTTTTTTTTGTTTTTTTGTATTGTATTTGTGTTTTAGTGGGGTATGTGTGCGGTGTAAGGGTGCACAACGCACCAAAATATGATGCTATGGAGAGGGTGTTTTTGGTGTTGTGGTAAATTTTAGTGTTATGTGAAAAAATATTGACGTGACAACACTTTTTCTCACGACATCAACTGGACGGCTCATGGGTACCCAATGCTCTTATTTATTCTAATAAATCTTCCTTACTCCTTATAATAACTATTATTTACATAGTGGTGCAAGGCAAACAAGCAACAAGCTGCGCCGCTAGCCTTTTTTTAGATTGCAAAGCTAATCCTATAGAAACCACATTTGTGGATCTAGGCGTCATAACATTAATGTTCATAACCCGTTGAACTCTATTGAGTAGCTCTACCGCCTCATGTGCAAGGAAAAAATTGTATCAAACACGAAAGGAATAAACACGTGTTGATTTTCAATGCATGTTTTCTCGTGTTTTATCACTTTGCATGAGGCGACTTTTAAAGCAGTCTGACCCACTATAAAACCCCGACTACTCAACCCCACAAGAGGAGAAACCCTGGTCAGATTCACGCACGCATGTTTTCCTATAACCCATCAAAAAACCAAAACGTCAGCCGGTTTGAGTGTGGATTTTTCGTCTGACGGGCGAGTCAAAAAGTTCACATGTGCTTCCTTCTTGGCGGAGATCCCAACACGCCTACATATGTCAAAAAGAACGCCCCTAACCATACCGCGTCGATACTTGAAGCCTGAGAGCTCTTTACAATGAACTAAATATTCCACAAACGAATCCAAACATGCCTTGCGACAAACAAGGCATATCACATCAACTTAGAAATTATGGAATCATGAGGCGATACTTAAGGATAGTGCTGTATTCCACTGGTGACATATGTTGACCGAGCCCGTCTATAAGGATAGCTAGTAAGAAATCCTAAGCATGTGGCGCGCATATACACTCAAAAACCGCTTTCTGTGTCACAGTCATGTCAAAGTGGATTTCCATATCCTTGACAATTTCACTAAAAAGGGTACTCACCAGTGTTTGTTGGGATTTAGAGGAGGCGACGTCCTTATTAGTGAAACATCTAAAATTAAAGCTTTGAATCGTATTACTCAATTTTTTTGTTTTCTTCTTCTGTTAACCATGATCTCCGAACTTTTGGCCGACTAAGCACGAGTTTTGAACTCATCGTCACACAGATTCAAAACAAGTAAACGACTTACGAGTATGAAAGGTTTGATGGTAAATAAACTTTTTTTTGTTACACATATTAGTAGATTAAGTTAGATTTACGTGACACAAAAATTTAAGACCGAATTCATTTTGAAAAAATCAGAAACTTTTACAAAAAATTACAATACGTGACAAACATCAATCGGGTTCTCGTGAACCCCCTAGGTCCGCCCCTGATGCCAAATTAAGTACTGTATGTTCGTTATCAAAATGTCATCTATAAATTTCCAAAGTCAACATGTAGTTGACCGTGTTACCAAAATGAACCATTAAAAATGTGTTACCAAAATCGACCTGGCGCGCGAATTTGTATTGATCGTCATGATCATTTGCGCTCTTACCTAAAGAACGATACACGTGTATATTAAGCTCTTTAGGATTGAATATATAATTGACATATGGCAATGCGTGTAAAACTCATTTGCACGTCATGATCAATTTGCATGTTATAATTTACAATAAAGAATGACTAATAAATTGACACGCTGCCATGGAGTGCAAATATCATTTTCCCTCTTAGTTAATTAAAATGAATGGTTAATAACTTGACACGGCTTATAGAGAGCAAACTCATCTGCTCATTAAGTTATTTGCGCTCCATGTTAAGGTTTTGATCGTGCAAATATGTTACTTTTTATTTTTGCGAAAATGTAATTTTTTTCTCTAAAAAATGCCATATTTTTACGCGTGGTACTTTATTTGTCTGACAAAAAAAATTTAGTTTTTATCCGAAAAATCTACTTTATATATTGTACCAATCATAGATAATCAGCCTAAATACAAAAACACACTAAAAATCAACAAAAATAAAAAGTTAAGTTTTTCTCAAGGGAAGTTTCGGATATGCATTGTTAATGGTGATCGTCGTAGTAACGTTCTTTTGTCAAAAAAAAGTAGTTACAACAGTTTCAAATAATTAGTTTGCAAAAAATTCAGTTTAGATATCACCAGGATGATCCGTTTATCATACTGAGTTCAACCTGACAATCAAGTGTATTAAATAAACGATGATGATGAGCTACGATATTGTATCAATTTATTTTTACTAATAATGAAGATCATATGGAATTGAACGTACAAGAATAGGTATATACTTCTCAAAATTATGAAAATTAATTTTCTCGTGAACCTAGTCACAACTTTCATTATTCGCAAAATATTCAACATTCTCACAACTTTGATTATTCCGTTAATCTTGCACGTCATCAGAATTCAAAATTATTGGCAACATGTTGAACCATCAGGTCATTTTTAAAATAATTCAATATATGAACAATCTCCAAATTTTGAACAATATTATGAACAATATGTTGTTGTACTCAAAATCAACCGTATAGAACCGAAAATCAAGAAAGTTTTGACAATATTCGTGAAAGAAACGATAGTCATTTTGATAACGAAGAAGCTGACGATAACGGCCATCAAGCTTTGATTGGATATAATCCAGATATTGATGGTGATGACGAAAACGAAGACGACAAACAAGAGGTTGAAGACCAATTACAACATAATTGGCAAAAAAAAATACTTTTCAACACATGCCTAAAAATCTAATGATTTTTTTACCAACACCTGCTTTTGAATCAAATTAAAAAAACCGAGTTGATTACGATTCATCAAAACTAGTTTATAAAGATTGTTTTTATGATGACAAAAAACCATGCGAATTGGCAATTCATAAAAAATGTCTTTTCGATGGTTATGAATGTGTTCCAACAAGAACAAATAAAACCACATATAATGTTCATTGTGTTGAACCAAACTGCTCATGGTACAACCACTATGGAAGTGAAAAAGAGAAGCAAGGTTTTTGTTACCAAGATTTTTTTAGACCTACACACATATAAAAAAACTATTGTTCGTTTGCATCACCGAAATGCAAGCGGCAAGTTAATAGGTCACATGAAACAAAAATCAGATTGCAACTGGGATTTAAAAGATAAAGACATTATGAATGATATGGCCGCGCATTTTGAGGCGCAACTTTCATAAATGCAAGCTTATCGGGTTGCCCACTTGAATCTTTGAAAAATTACTTTATTATTGTCATTATTTGAGAAACGTAAACCCAAGAATTGTTACTAACATAACAGTTGACAAACATGGGAGATTTTTTTTTGAACGACAATTGTGGCTACATGACCCCTAGCCCATAAGGCGTAGCGAGTCCACACAACCAGGTTGGGTCCAACCCAGAAGGCAATGACACCCTTCCCTTTACGCATTTGGGGCGCATTTTGGGGCGAAACTTTCATAAATGCAAGCTTATCGGGTTGCCCACTTGAATCATTTGAAAAATTACCTTATTATTGTCATTATTTGAGAAACGTAAACCCAAGAATTGTTACCAACATAACAGTTGACAAACATGGGAGATTTTTTTTTGAACGGCAATTGTGGCTACATGGCCCTTAGCCCAGAAGGCGTAGCGAGTCCACACAACCAGGTTGGGTCCAACCCAGAAGGCAATGAAACCTTTCCCTTTACGCATTTAGGGCGCATTTTGGGGCGAAACTTTCATAAATGCAAGCTTATCGGGTTGCCCACTTGAATCGTTTGAAAAATTACCTTATTATTGTCATTATTTGAGAAACGTAAACCCAAGAATTGTTACCAACATAACAGTTGACAAACATGGGAGATTTTTTTTTGAACGGCAATTGTGACTACATGGCCCTTAGCCCAGAAGGCGTAGCGAGTCCACACAACCAGGTTGGGTCCAACCCAGAAGGCAATTTACGCACGCGGGATGAAACCCCTATCGCCCTAGACAAGACTCGAACTTGAGACCTTGTCTAGGAGGGTAAAACCTCTATACCATTAAACCAGAGGCCCGGTGACAAACATGGGAGATTAGATATGTTATTTATGTTCTTTGATGTTGCGGTAAGTGTCTACATAATTTGTTTTCATTTGTTTATTTATGCTTTTTAAACTACTACTCCACTATATTATTTTGGTTATAACAGATTCGGAGTTTCGTGAATTGTATACGACCAATGATCATAATTGATGGAGTTCATTTAAAGAATGACGTCTAGTCGTCTATAATGGAGTCAATCTTTTTTTTAACGGCATATTATTACTCAACAACTAGCAAGGAGCTAGATTACAAGACAATTAAATAAGGATTCTTAAGCCATTCGTCCCAACTGAACGAACTTTTGCTTCTAAACCTACACCAATAAAACGAACTAGAAATTACATCATCAAATATAATCGACTTCAATGGGGCTTTTGATTCGAAAATAGTCTTATTACGATGACTCCATATGTACCACCATACCACATAAAACACGCCTTCGAGCATCAACTTTAACTTAGCCGGAAGTCTCAAAGAACCCAACCAATCAAGCCATTCCTCATACGAATTAACGCCAACATAATCAACGTTCCACCATGAAGAAACTTTGCGCGCAATCTGTCTGAGTAACGAACATTTAAAGAACAGATGGCTAGCTGTTTCAACCTCGCTTTCACAAACCGGACACACAATGGACCCAATGTCAATACCTCGTCGAGAGAGATTGAACCGAACCGGAAGAGCTTCCATCTTAACTTTCCAAGCGAGAATGTTCACCTTGATAGGCACGTATTTGACCCATCGAGTCTTAGAACTAACATTCGGCAAGAATTTATCATCAATCACCTTTCTAATATGTAGGATTGATAGCCTACAACCCTGGTTACTAGATGCGGAACCTCGATCACGAAGAACACACAACACAGCAGTCAACAGAAAAGAAAGAGAAGAACAGAGCAAGCACACACAAGGTATATCCCTAACCGATGATTGATTAGTATTGAAAGAATGAAGTGTTCAATCCCCTCCCCCCTCACCTCCTTTTATAGAGATGAGGGGGAGAACAAACCCTAAAACACATGGGCTGGACTTGGGACACAAGTTAGCCCACGAAAACTTAACACTTGACTACCCTGGACTTTTGCTAAAATAAAGACTAAACACAACAATTTCCACCTTAGGCTTTATATTAGCCTACACCGACCTTCAACAACTCCAAGCAGTGTTGTAACTTCCGTCCAGGTACCACCTTCGTCAAGGCATCCGCAGCATTGTGTTCAGTACCCACCTTCAGAACTTTAACCGTCTTTGCTTCCAAGACCTCTCTGATGAAGTGATAACGCACATTGATGTGCTTAGTCCTTTCATGAAAAACATGATTCCGCGATAAGTGAATCGCCTATCCCCAATTCAAAAACTCAAAATTGAAAACCCCAAATCAAGAACCCTAAATCTCCAAATGAACGGGCCTCATCCAACATCCCAACTCAGAAGAACAGTCCCCAATTCCCAAAAATCTCCACCACATCTCGATCAAACTGATTTTTGTAACTAAAATTCCAAACAACAGTGTCTCTAAAAGATCTATGGCTAAGCATTTGTGATGATCAATGGAGTGGTTGCAATAGTGAACATTCGCACGAAAGTTATCAAAATCAGGTCGTCGCTTCGGAATTCTTCGTTTCATCAAAAACCCAGATCAATGCGAATCTAATTGAGATCTAAACAAATCTGTATTGGGAGTCATCAATCTGTTTCTTCAATTGCACGCTTCGATCGAAAACAAAACTCCCTAACCGAAACAATCTCATCAAAACAATCGAATAACCACTAAAACCTCAC
This sequence comes from Tanacetum coccineum, assembly GCA_026074375.1. Lineage (NCBI taxonomy): Eukaryota > Viridiplantae > Streptophyta > Magnoliopsida > Asterales > Asteraceae > Tanacetum > Tanacetum coccineum. Next base: position 36,573 of record BQNB010002772.1, read on the forward strand.
GAAACGGGTCACGCTAGTCACACAACTGGATGGACCGATCCTTATGCATCTGTATTTGAATGGTAAGGAGGGGACTCAAAACCATAATTGCAAGGGCAATAACAAAAGAAATACCCTCGAAAACTCTGATTTATTGGAATTATCTGATACTGTCAAGTGTAGTTCTCGCAAGGGTAAGGAATGTTTCATCTAAATAATAATATTTATCGCGTTTTAAAAAAAAAAAAGAGGATTCTCTGATTTCAAGTCAAATACATGGGTGGAGACTCTGGCTCTCGGATTGAATTCAGCAGTGACGAGTCAAGGTTACAAAGTTTTCAAAAAAACGAGATGGAAATTGTAATTTTACCCAACCAAAACTTGTTTCACATAATTTCATTCCCTGATGATCGAATGTATCTTGATCGAAAATAGATGGACTTCCACTCAAAGCATGGACTACTAATGCATTTAAAAAGATAGGCAGGCATTGGGGAGAAATACTTTTTGAGATGAAGACGCTGATGAAAAAATAGCCAAAATGGGAAGGGTATGTATCAAAAGCAAAAATAAAAACGTACACATCATGGATTCGTGTCCTGGTTTCTATCAAGGGGAGTCATATACCAGGTTAGAGTTCGCAGTTTGTGCAAATTGGTACCTAATTTGCTTCACAGAGCCAAAGCATCTCCACACACATGGATTATGAATCAAGAGCGTCGGGAAATGATCAGATATACATAGTATAAACGATTCACAATAATTAAGGGGAGATCAATGATAAGAATGAGCAAATGGGTTACTAAATGAACGCTCCTGGTAAATCGGTGGACTCCTTTGAAGTAAGCGAATCATTGGTGAATACAGATGATAGGGAGTGTGTCAATGATTGTATGGGAAGAAATTGGGAACGATGATTGTTGATAAAGAAATTGAAGATTGTTCTAACAATTTACTAGAGAAATGTGGGTGGAAAATAAAACTATGTCAAATAATTTGGTAAGGTGAGATTCTGAGGATCATTTTTGATGGTGATCGTGGTAATGCTACCATTGAAGATAATGCGTATGTTAACCCATCGACTACGATCTCTTTGAGTTTAATTCCCAAAATTAGCAATTGATTACTAGCATTGTGTCTCCATCTACGCCCACCTTGTAATGATCCTAAACCTTGCTAAAGAGGTCTTGTATTTCTACGTGCTTTATTATGTAGGACCCTCATGTAAATACTGACGAGCTAGATTCCTGAAAAACGCTGGAGTCTATAGAAGATCCCAAAGGTAATATTCAGGGTCGTTTCTCGTCGTCGCAGCAATTACATATGAGGAAAGATTATTTTCCCAAGCGATTTACAGATTTGAGAGTTTTTATTAAGTCAGATGTAAAAGAACCAAATCTCCACACAATGCATAAAAGAGACGAACAAAGAATTGGCCGGTTAGATCTCTATTGCATTTATTGGTGGTACGTGTTCAACTGTTGTTCTGCTTCGTCTCATGAAGGTCTTTTTTTTTAGTTCGCGTTGTTATCTCCCTTCTGATATCAGTATCCTCGGTTATTTTTGCGTGTTTGTTTTGTATCGTATTAGAACTTATTCTGTTTCTATTTTTCGTTTGTCAGTTGGGATCGATTTGCGTGTAGACTTTTTCTGCTGAGGCTCTTACTAGCATTTTTAATAAAATTTTCCCTAATTTGCCGTTCAAAAAAAAAATATAGCCCTTCAATTTCAACAAAATTTATATATTTTTTATTTTATTTATTGAAGTACCTCCTAATTCAGTAAAGACTATAAGGTTACTTATAGATTTATGTTCATTTGGATATCAAAGTTTTATTAGATACTGAGAGACTCATCCCACCCTGCATCTCCATCTCATCCAATGGATGAGATTAATTTTCTAATTTACACTAAAAAGGTATTTTTGTTTAATATATATACTTATTTTCTAATAAACTTCTCATTCAATCAAACACACACATACCCCTATGTGTTTTCCTTCATCTCATTATTTTCTCTCTCTATACTATTAACACAAAAACACAAACAACACAAATAGATCTAGATTCGATCGATCATTACAAACAACACAAAATTATGTTTTTCAATTCATCAATCGATCATCTTATCATCTCGTTCTTCAATTTGTTAACATCAGATTCATATTCTTCTCGTTATATTCATCCGATCTGATTTTTTTTATCTTCTTTTAGCTAATTCAAGTGAATAAGCTTATGAATTAGAGAAGATGAGGGCTATCTGAATAAGCGTATGAATTAGAGAGAGTTATGTGAATAAACTTATAAATTAAAGGAGAGTTATGAATAAACTTATGAATTATTGTGATTTGATTTTATTGTGCTAAATTATAAGCTAACTTATTAGTTTATTTTTATCAGATCTGGTCATTTTATCATTTTTAGCTGATTCATGTGAATACGCTTATTTACTAGAAGAGAATAGAGTTATATGAATAAGCTTATGAATAGGAGAAAGTTAGTATGAATAGGCATTATTAATAGTAGTTTTTTTGATCTGAATTGTGGGTGAGGATGGGGATTTAGCATTTATGAATTAAGTTATTGATTAAAAGCAAATTAAAGGATGGTTTTAGATAATTATTATTAATAAGCAGTTTTGAGTTTATATGAAATATATCATATATGATATTAGCTTGGGTTAATGTGTTTATAACTGAGGTTATTTTGTTTGATATATCATATGGATAGTCACATGTGATAATTTTTATTTTATCGGATTAAAATAGTGATAACACATAGTTTGTTTTATTGGTATATATCATAATGTGCTTTTTTTCTTTTTTTTAACAAGTTTATTTATATTTTCATTTTCATGAAACTGATTGAAAACGTTTTTGAAGAACAGGAATGCATGTTCATTATGTGGAAGTTTTGATTACAACAAAAGGAGCTAAGGTTTAAAGATCAAGAACTAGTCGTGGTTCAACAAGAAGTTGTGATTCAAGAAGTTGTTAAGAAAAAGAAGATTCGGTTCAAGAAGAAAGAAACTGGCTAAATAAGAATAATAGTGTTTTCAAAAATAAGAATCTTGTTATAATGATAAATTCATCAAACTGATTGATATTTTACATGTGATATGCTAAGGAAAATCATATTGATTATACATAATTTTACTTTTCATTATACAAATACATATGTGATATTAAAAAGTAATCTGTTTAATGTTTTAAATATTTTATATGGACAACTGTTATGAAATTCTTCTTTTACTTGATTTTGGTTGATTTGGATCTTACATGAAAGTGAATAAATTATATATTAATGTGATATTTGTATTTATAAGTTAGAAGCAAACTATCATATTAGAATTCTTCAAAAATCTACATAAGATTTTAACATGACCATCACCAATTTAAATCAAACCATCATACTTGAATGTTTAAAAAATTGGATAACATGTTTTCTATTCTTAGATTGCTTTTATTACAAGTGATTATGAACATGTGCAATAAAACTTATACAAAATAGACATAATATCAAAAATCACATCCGTAAATGTTTTGCCATTTCATTTCACTTAAAACATCATGACAAATTACGAATAAGTTAAACCCTTGTTTAGTAAGACATTGTACCAGTTTTTAATGGTTTACAAAATCGTCCGTAGACGTCAAAACTCCATAGGGAGATTACAAGAAAAAAACAAAGAATACATTTTAAACGTGGAATGAAAATTCATGAGCTTCTTGATTGAGCTTCTTGGGCCTTTGGATATTTGTGATGTTCACGATGCCTTGAAAACAGCCTTCTCTACACAAATAAAGAAGAATGATTCTAATTTCCACCAAGCACATAATCATATAAGATATAATATAATGTAAAGAAAACTTAACTTCAAACAGATTATCAAATATGAAAATTACGACACAACAACTTTTCAAAAAATAGTACAACAAAATCTCCATTACATAGTTTTGAAACCTAACTTAAATCATATATGATAATAGTATATAAAGGGTGTTTTTGTATTTATTTCAGGCGAACTTATCAAACTATGGAAGTATTTTCTCTAAACACTCCTCATCAACATATTTTCTTCATAAACATCAATATACTCGATCTAAAGCTTACTTATCACTATAACATCACCAAATATCAAAATATCTTTATTATAAACTGTATAAACACAATAACTTGAACAAAAATCACAATATGTTTATCACAAACAATATAAACAGTAGGCTTCACCATTTATGCATAAATAACATTAAAAATTATGCAAATAAAGTGTTATTAACACCTGACTTATGTGATGTAAATCTTATTCAGCTTTTTTTTACTCGAAGCTTCATCTATAAGCTTAATCGTTAAGATTTGTTCTTCAACAACATCATCGACATCTTTTTCTTCCATTATTTGATGCGATTTGTAAATGATTATTGATGATGTCTGTGTTTTAGTGTGTGTTTTTTTTTTTTTGTTTTTTTTTTTTTTTATCGATGCAAAAAAGTTGTGTTGTTGGTTGTTTTTTAGTGTGTGTTTTGGAGAGAGAAAAAAGTAGATCTGAAAATAGGACGGGATGTAATGATTGAGGAGTGGTATGTGTGAGGTAAAATGACTGAGATGCCCCTCTGCTTTTTTATGAATTTTCTTTTTTTAATTGATAAAAGTGTATTTAATTTCACCCTTTGATTGTTTTTAGATGGATGGCTAAAATGTGCCCACAATATCTAAAAAATGATGGTTTCCAATATAACCTCCCTCGTTACTTATATAGTAAGATTTAAGTTCATTTGGATACCAAAGTTAATGTGTTCGCGGTGATGGTATATTTTTTTTTGCTTAATGATGACCGGTTTAAGAGATATTTAAGTTTTAAAAAATATGCGAAATAATAAAATCCTTTTAATCTCAGTCATTGATTTCTTTTAGATCGATGGTGGGGATGAGTCCCTTGGTATCCAACCTTTTTTCCCTTTGGTATCCAAATAACTCTCCACATATAGTTATTTGTATGTCGATTCATAATTGATATTTTATTAAACCATTTGGGTGTTCGCGACATACGCCGGTGATAAATAACTTAAATAAAACAAGGAACAGTGAAAGAATATTTTTTTTTTGATATTGCGGAAGATAACGTGGTTCACTACCCGCCGCTACAAAACCATTGTACAACCCAACTCTTCTCGCAATTTTTCCTGACTGCTTAGTGAAGTCTTTTCGCAACACGATATATTATTGACATAAGTTCCAAAAGGATAAACATTTTCGGATAAAATGTGTTCGGTGTATGTATTTGTTTGGCTTTTCCGTTGCTTTCCCGTAACGTCATATTGACATCAACACTCCCGCATGTACAAAGAGCCTCGCAATCTCTTACACGTCAAACAATCTCTTCATAAGTATATAAATTCGACGATTCAAGTTTATATTGATTTGAATTAAGGTTAAAGTTGTACAAAAAAGTTGAATTAATACAAAATAAACTCACTAAAAAGTGTCAAAAACTAAGTTAGAAAAAAGTATAACAAAATGAAATATTTGATAAAGGAACAATTTTATAAGAAATAATGTTAAATTAAAACAATAATAAAAATAAATAGTTAAAAAGATATTTTAATTGAAAATGAAGATGATTTTTCAAATGAGAGACGGCAAACCATTTATAAAAAATGAGATGGATTAGTAAGATCTCATCTTTTTTTAAACATCTTAAATTTTATAAATAACTAGTAAGGAGCTAGCGAAATCAATAAAAACAATTACAAAATATAAAACATTGAGTTTTGCAACTACAACGACCAGTTTTTAGAACAATATTTGCTCCTACTCGAACACCACTCAAAAGCATTTGACACAATAACGTCAAAAATACTACTATTTTTCATCTTTACTAACCCAAAAATAAAATTATTCCGATACTTCCATATCACCCACATAGATGTAGGATAATAGCCTCCAACACCTTTTTGCGTTTGAGACTACAATGTATCGAGCCAATCCATGACGTCCGCAATCGATAAGAAAACCGGTTGAACCACATCAAGCCAACAAAAAATTCTATCCCAGATGCAAGTCCACATCTCACGAACACATGATTCACATCTTCTATATACGTATTACACATCAGGCATTAAAGAGAAGGCAAATCTATTCCATTATGATCTAGTTTTTTCCGAGTAGGTAACCGATCCATTCTTATCCTACATCATAGAATATTCACCTTTATTGGCACAAGAGTGTTCCATATAGTTGGAAGATCACCACAATGTAACAAAAGGTTATCTATATGAGCCCGTGTACATGATACAGAGAACATACCCTCCTGATCGAGTTCCCACCTCCATACATCTTCATTCTTTGACCACTCTATACCTTGAAGCACAAAGAGAAGGTCAAGAAACTGTTGTCCCGGACGACCCTCGGTATGCATATTCCTCATCCAATTCCAATTCCAGTTGTCGACACGCCATCAGTCCGCAACACTACAATCTTTGATCATTTCCAACGCTAAAACTCTCAAGAACCTCTCTTTTAAAGTCTGATCACCAATCCATAAATCTAACCAAAAGCGTGTGTTTCTTTCGTTACCAATTCTTTTTCGCATGGACGAATATTTCACCATATTTTTTCATGCATCTGATGTATAGATTTTAATATAGAGCTCCAAACCTCACTCCCATGCACATAAGACCCATTTGATCCAAATCCTCCTTGTAGCCCATATATACTCGAAATAATTTTATTCCAAATCCTTCTTTTATCCGTATAAAATCGCCACCGCCATTTTTGAATCAAACCAAGGATCAATGCTTCCAAACTCCCTATACCAAGATCACCTTTTTCTTTTGAATTGAGAACTTGACTCCATTTTACCCATGTAATTTTCCGATATACATCATCACCACCCCAAAAAAATTAAGAACGAAGAGCTTCCATCTTCTTATTAACAACTTCAGGCATCTTGAACAACGACATAAAGTAAATACCAAGACATTCCAATACTTATTTAATAAGAGTTAGCCTGCCACCTATGGATAGCAGTTTAATCTTTCAATTTGAAAGCTTTTTTGGACTTTCAACACCATATCCTCCCAACTCGAAATCCTACGCATGTTGAACCCAACAGGTAACCCCAAATATGTAAATGGGAGAGAGGCAACTGAGCAACCTGTGTTACTTGAAAAAGCCTCCACCTTGTCCAATGAAACACCAACCCCATATAGTTTGGACTTGTATAGATTGATGTGGAAACCTAATACAAGATAGAAACAATTAAGAATGGTTATAAGATTAGACACATTTTCAGCATCCCATTCTCCCATAAACATTGCGTCAGCGGAATAGAATAGGTGTGAAATGCGAGCCTCACCGGGCCCGACCCGAATGTCACGGAAAATAACATACTCTGTTGATAGAAATAATGCCTAAAAACATTATTAATATTTTTCACATCTTTACGTTTTGATAATCACAAAGTATAAAAACGTTCAATGTAAAATTGAACGTAAACAAGTAATTAGTAGTAAATTTTCATTTCAAAAATTATATCACTTAAAGGTATGAATAAATAAATGCTTAATGCATTTTATGATCAAATGAAATTTTTATTCAACCTCACACTTTTATAAAATGTTGTAAACATTTTTATAAACATTACAAAACATTTTCTACAATTAAAAGAAATGTTTTATTCAAAATAAACAATTTGAAATTCAAATTTTTGGACCTAAAACGGCTAGAAAGTTCCAGAAAATTCTCTCTACACAAAAGGACAAACCGAGGAGCGCCTAGTCTAGGGCGGCCCCATTAAATACATGGGCGGCCCCCTTATCTTTAAGGGGACCGCCCACCTATTTAAGAGGACCGCTTATAGGTAGACGCTCCTCCAGAATGTCCTATAAATACTGGACCATTCCTCACTATTTTCTCACCTTTTGCACTCATTCTTTCTGATAAAAAACAGCCTACACATCTCATTAAAATCCTTTGATCATTTAATCATAAAGATTTGTTTCCAAGTGATCCAAGCTCAAATCCTCAAGTGCAAGAGAAGAATACTTCTTACCATCAAGTAAAGAAGTATTACACCTTTGTGTGTTGTTACAATCTTATTGCATCCATATCATAACTTGTAAATCATTTGTAAATCTTGTAAAGTTGTGTAGTTGTTAGATCTTGGTGATTGTTGTAAGTATAGTTGGATCTGGTGATTTTCTAGTAGTGTTAGTAGTGTGATTATAGTTAGTGGCTTGGTGATTGTTAAAGTGGTGTGAAGAACAACTAAGGTGTGAAGAGTTGTGTAGTCGTGATCAGGTCGTTGAACAAAGTTTGTAAAGTGAAGTTGTGTAGTTGTGGTAGATTGGTTCTAGTAAGATTAGAACTCGAACATCTAGCTTTAGGTCAAAAATCAAGATATAAGCGGAAAGTTGTGTACGGTTTTCTGCCATAAGGGAGCTTGTTGAATAGTGAAGTAAACTCTTCAAGTTAGGTGCTCGAGGATGTGAGTCGGGCGAGAGGTGCTGCGTTGACGAACCACTATAAATCCTCGCGTTGTGGTTTGATTTTGTTTCTTACTTCTTATCTCTTGTCTTACATTATTTTCTCATACTATCCTATTAATTGTTTAGATAACTATATTGTTCATATTGTGCAAGTGTTGAATTCACATAAAGTCGAATCTATAATTTTTACAAAAACTTTAAAACCTTAAATTAAAAAGCGATAAACTATTCAACCCCCTTCTAGTTTTCCACAATTGGTATCAGAGCCTTGTGACAACCATGACTTGAGCAGGTTAGTCAAACCGTTAGTGTTGACTTATGTGTCTGTTACAAAGTATGGTTTATGTGATTCTATGTGTTTGATTATGTGTTTTTAATGTGTTTATGAGTATTGGTAACCCAATCTATTTGAGTGGATCATCTCAATGAGATTTCAGAATTGATGGGAAATTTGTTGAGTTCATTTCGTTTTTTTTAAGACAAAGAATGATGGTTGATAATGAGCTGTTTGCAAGTTAATTGTGTAAGTTAATATATACGTATAAACGTTATTTTAGTTGCTAGTTTATCTAAGATAGGTTAGCGTTTAAGTGTTAGATAAGAAAATGTAAAATTTCTATTTTTAGAAAGTTAATTAGAAATGAAAAGTTATTATTAGAAAGATAGTAAACTGCGTTTATGCAAAAAGGTTTAGGCAAATAAGTAAATATTTTTACAAAAACTTAAGGTTTTAATTGTAAATATATAAAAAAAAAGAAAAAAAATATATATAAATATGTATTTTCGGCCGAGTAGGGTAAAAAAGAAAAAAGGAAAAAGAAAGAAAAAGAAATAAGTCTAATCCTAATCTAAAACTAATTAGATCAAACTAAAACTTTCTATGAGGCCCTTATATATATAATTCCATGAATCCCTTCTCCTCCCTACCCCTAGTTCGACAGGCTTAAGGAGAAGAGAAGAGAAGACGAATTTTTTAGATTTCAATTTAAGTTATGATCCGATCTTGTAATTATAGTCTTGTTTTTTTAATTCTAGTAACTTAGTTATGATGGATTAAGGTTTAAATTTAGTTTTATAAATTAGGGTTTGTAATATCCAGAAAGTTTATCATATAATAATGTTAGTTTAATCATTAGATTAATTAAATTAGCGATATGATCATGCGTTAGGGTTTAGATCACTCGAATTAGATGTTTAATTCACTACAGAAAGTTAGGCAGTTTTGTAACGAGCATAACTTGGTCATAAAAGATCAAATAAAAATAATTTTACAACATACGAGATAACTCAGAGAGTCTAATTTCTCAGAAACGTTGGCCTCTATGAATTTTTATGGTAGGGAAAGTGGGTCAAATGGTCATTACAACAATCAGTGTGTAAAACAGTTCGATTTCAGTTTTGGTTTTTATTTTTCTAAAAATACTTAGACACTGAGTTAGAGGCTTTAAGTCACGTGAAAGTTAGTTCATATATTGTGTGTGTTCTTTGAATTTTGGCTAAGGTCATAGTGAGGTCTAAGTTGGGTAATTAATGCCATTCTTTGATGGTCAGATTCTGGCACGAATTTTTAAAACATTTGGATTAATGAATTTCTAAGGGGTATTTATTAATAAGGGTAGTGACTTGTGAGAGCTATGAGAGGTTATAGGACATACAATGGTTGTCGAATGGATGGATTTTTGGTTTGAATTATGGGAGTGTTTAAGTAGTGCGTTTAGGGCGCGCATGTAAGAGTAAAATTCTGCTTAAAACCAGAAAGTTTAAGGAGTAGCATTTATGTATAAATGAAATATGTAAGAATGGGTAAAGGTTTTAAATGATTATAGGACTATGATAGATAGATAGGTATCCATCATAGTTAAGGTTATCATCATTTTGGGTTGAATGCCTAATTGATGGTAACTAATAATGTGTTTAATTGTTAGATTGTTCGTGAAATTTTGTGAAGTTTTGATTGGATCTTTTGGAAGCTAAGCATCAGGTGAGTTTCATAGTCCCACTTTAAATGTTTTTACATTGGGATGGAAATGATGCTAAATGTTTTGAATTGCTGTGATTATGTGTTTTGCTTTCATGTGGACATTATGTGATTGCTATATGAATTATTGTTGCATGTTGAATGTGGTTTACTTGCATGTTCTATATTGACATGTCAAGTGTTAGTGATTTGGGATCGGGGAGTACGCCTACTCAATAATAGTGATTTGGGATCGAAGGGGTACGCCTACCCAATATTGTTAGTCCATGCCTAAGTATAAGCTCCAACTGGTAGACTTTTAGGTGCGTAAGTGACATATGGGATCGGGGGTAACGTTCCTACCTAGTTGTTGATATGGGATAGGGTGGTATCGTTCTACCGGTTGTTATAATGGATCAGGGGTAACGTTCCTACCTAGTATGTGGATTGCATGTTAGCATAAGTTCATATGTTGCATAAGTGTCCTATATTGTTTTGTTAATCACATTAATTGGTTTGAAAGGGTTATTAATATGAGTCTTAAACCTATGACTCTCACCAACCGTGATGGAAATAAGATTGAAAAAAGTGGCTAGTAAAAGACCATAAGATGTCATGAAGAATTCTATTTCTTGTCTTGAATTTTTGCATTGATTGAATTTGAATAATTGTTGCATGTCTTTCTATTGGCGATAACTTTCGATTCATCAATAAAGACGCCTTTTGGATTTTTGGTTAAGGTTTTTGGGTAATGTTATGACCTATGTGTTTTGCATCTTTACTTTAGCTTAAATTTTAGTATTCTCTATAGAGACCACATTGTGTTGTAATGATATCCATTTTGTTTACGCCTCGCGTTGCTGCCTTGGCGGGTGTGACAGATTGTATCAGGCTGATGGTTATAGAGAATAGGTGGTTGAGCCTAGACTATAGGCTTAAGGGTCCCTCATATAGATCATTTCGGGCTTATGTGTAATAGTATATACTAATTATGCTTATTTTCTAAAGTTTTATAAAGTACCTTATATATATACTAATTATATATATATATATATATTATATATATATATTATAAGTTCAGGTTTCTTTGTTATTTCGAGATCTGTGTCCTGATATAGTCTATATTATGTGATCTATTGTAGTATGTCTCCTCCTATCCGTAGAAAATATCATGCTTCAGTGGATTTTGCAACTTGGTGTAGGAGGATTAACAAAATCAGACGGTGTAACCGCAAGATTCGAGTTCCCATTGCTATGTGGCCTTATAAAGTTGAAGAAAATATGAAGTTGAAGGAGGTTGATGGAAAAACAATCCAGGAGTTTGAAACGAAGATAATTGCCAAGGATGACACTATCACCAGAGTTCCGGGAACATTTCAAGGGTACGAAATGTCAGAAGAAGAGTCAGTGGAACGACCAAGGAAACACGACCTGTACGAATTTGTGGATCATCCACAACTTCAGCAAAGGAGTCACAGGAATGAGTTTGCACCATGTCGACTATCCCAGTCGGATGGTAACATGAATGGATGGTTATTAGAGGACGAGGATGAAGTTGAAAGGAATGAAATGATTCAGTCCTTGTAGTATACTTGAAGTAGCAAGCCAGTTTGTGGGAGAAGACCACTAAAGATGATCGTGACTGTGCGTCTTATCACTGTCCATGGTGTTCTAAGTAGTTGTTATGTTTTAGCCTGTTTTGTTTTCTTTTGGCGTTTGGAGCCATATTAGGGATGTTATTTTCGATGTTGGATTTTAAGTATTATTTAATAAAGTGATTACTAGGGATTTATTCTTTGTGTTATGTGTTGGTTTATTGTTTAAAGGTGCTATGTGGTGTATATAATTGTATGAAGTGTCTTCATAGAGGGAGGAGTAATGTAAAAAAGGGCATCTATAATTATGGTGGCCAACATATTATACATTGCACCACGACCATCAGGTGGACTTGCAAGTATGATTACATAGGATTATTGTGATGTTGTAGTTATGTTGCATATGGTTATTGGATAGTATGATGAAATCATGATCCGTAATTATATCGATCTAATGATATTAATTTTTTATCTATAGAAAATAAGCTCCAAACCGACGAAGTGGTCCTTAGTGCTAGCAACAATAACGTGAATCCCGCCGTTGTACTCTTATCAACACAGCAACTTCAAGCCATCATCACTTTCAAGTAGCTAACAATAGAACAATGCTTCTATGGTAATAACGGTGGTGGAAATGGAAATGATGGGAACAATGGATGCTCTTTTAAGACATTCCAATCTTGCAATCCCAAGGAGTAGATGGGGAAAGGTGTGCTAATCGCAGGTTACTCGTTAGATCGAGAAAATGGAAATGTAATTGATAACAGTGGGTGTGCGAGAGAGACCATGAAGATAGTTACAAGTCTCACTAGTAAATAAGGCTTTGACTTGGTGGAACACTCAATGTCAAGCAAGAGGACGTGTGGCTGCAATGGCTATATCATGGAACGATTTTAAAGCATTAATGGTTGAAGAATTTTGCCCAAGTAATGAAATGGAAAAGTTGGAGAATGAGTTCTGGAATCACAAGATGGTGGGAGCTAATCATGCTGCTTACACAGATAGATTTCATGAGTTGGCCAAGTTGGTCCCACATTTAGTTACACCTGAGTCATCTCCATATTAAGAGTACATTGCTGGACTGGGTCTGAGATTAGAGGAAATGGCTTTTTTCGGGCAACCCAACCAACTACCATTCAGACTGCAATATTGAGGGCTAGAATTCTTACTGACGAAGCAGTCAGTTGTGGTACGTTGACAAAGAATAGTGATAAGAGAAAGGGAGTGGAGGAGCCTAGTAAGACTGGAGGATCTTGGAAAGACAACAAGAAGGCAAAGACGGGAACTGGGTTCGTGGCAACAACTCCTACTAGAAATGAAGCCGGGAACTCAAATCCTAAGTGTAACAAGTGCTTTACTCATCACCCAGTAAATGGATTCTGCAGATTGTGCTTCAATTGTCAAAAACCGGGTCATTTTGCCAGGGATTGTCGGGCACCGGTTAGGCAAGTAGCTCCGGTGAATGCTATGGGGAGGAATGAGTAACTATCCGAGAGAGTGCTGAGTGTGGTTAGCCAGTCATTTCCGCTAATATTGTCACAAGTTGAATTGAGTACGCTGGACAAAGTTGTGAGTTGGAAATCAATTGGCCGCGCGCGCGAGGGCAGCGAATATAACCGAAGCAATGGAATCCGGTTAGAGGAAGAAGCTTTTCAACGTGAATGTGGAATGCAATGGTTGCGGCGTCCAGGTCCTAACGTTTTTTGCTAACGGTACGTTCTCTCTGAATGATCACTTTGTTACCGTATTATTTGATTCTAGAGCCGATTTTAGTTTCGTATCTACTAAATTTGCGCCCTTGCTTAATGTGAACCTAGTCTTGTGAATTCCTTGTGTTATGTGTTTGAAGTAGCTGTGGTAGAAAGTGGAAGTAGATAGAATTATCCGTGACTGCAAACTAGAACTAGGAGGTTCCCTGTTTAACATAAACTTGATACCTTTGGGTCATGGAAGCTTTGACGTGATTATGGGAATGGATTGTGTTGTTCCCACGATAAGGCTGGTAATCGTATGTCATGATAATCTGCGCTGCGCTCGCTCTATACAGTGGAGGTGGTATGATCCTTAGGGTCATGGGAGAACGTATGCGGTAGGATTCACCCAAAGCATTGAAGAGTGCAAAGGAGGAGGAACCAAAGTTGAACGACATATCCGTAGTACGCGAGTTTGAGGACGTGTTTCTAGAGGACTTGTCAGGATTGCCTCCACAACGACAAGTGGAGTTTCGCATAGATCTAGTACTTGGAGCGACGCCAATTGCGAAGTCTCCATATCGTTTAGCGCCTTTAGAGATGCAAGAATTGTCTAGGCAGTCCCTACCTTGCCAGCGGTTCGCAAGGTTGCCAAGACAAGGGTTTTCATCGACCTAGTCATTCTCCCTGGGGGGAGCGCCCAGTGTTATTTGTCAAGAAGAAGGATGGTTCGCTTCGTATGTGTATCGACTATAGAGAGCTGAACAAGTTGACGGTTAAGAATCGATATCCTCTTCCAAGGATTGATGATTTGTTTGACCAACTACAAGGATCGCGATTTTTCTCCAAGATAGACCTTCGGTCAGGTTATCATCAACTCCGCGTAAAATGAGGTACGAACATACTAAGACGGCGATTCGAACACGATACAGACATTTGAGTTACGATTATGCTTTTGGGCTAACCAATGCACTGCAGTGGTCATGATCTGATGATACAAGGTTTGGTAAACCGTACTTAAGTTTGTTATTGTGTTCATCGATGACATCTTAATCTACTCAAAGACGAAGGAAGACCATGAAGTTTATTTGGGTTTTGGGTGTTGGAAATGTTAACGATGGTGAAGCTGTATGCCAAGTTCTCCAAGTGTGAATTTTTGGTTGCACGAGGTGCACTTTCTTGGTCATGTTGTTAACCAGAATGGTATACATGTAGACCCAAGCAAAATAGAAGCAGTAAAGAATTGGAAGACCCCTACGACACCTTTTGAGATTCGATCATTTTTGGAATTAGCCGGTTATTACCGACGGTTTATCGCAAATTTTTCTAAAATTGCTAAACCTCTTACCTCGTTAACTCAGAAGAATCAGAAGTATGTGTGGGGCGTGGAGCAAGAAGAAGCTTTTCAAATTCTAAAGAATAACTTGTGCGATGCACCAATATTGACGTACCTGATGGTAGTGGAGATTTCGTGGTTTATTGTTGATTGCATCAAACAAGGATTGGAGTTGTGTATCTATGCAAAGATGCAAAGTTATAGCCTATGCATCGAGGGCAACTAAAACCCATGAGAATAATTTATACGACGCATGATTTGGAATTGGGGGAGCTGTTATGTATTTGCTTAAGGCTTGGAGACATTATTTGTAATGGTACTAAGAGTGTTATCTATACGGATCACAAAAGCCTTCAACACATTTTTGATCAGAAGGAGCTGAATATGCGGCAAAGGAGATGGATTGAGTTGTTTAGTGATTATGAGTGCGAGATTCGTTACCATCCTGGTAAGGCGAATGTTGTGGCTGATGCACTTAGTAGGAAGGAGCGGTTGAAACCTAGACGTGTAAGGGCCATGGCAATGACAGTTCAAATTGGAATGAGAGAAAGGATACAAGTAGCCCAAAGTGAGGCGCTTAGGCAAGAGAATATACTTATGGAGAATCTGCATGGTTTGGATCAGCAGATGGAAAAGAAAGAGGGCGAGAGCTTGTATTTTATGGACCATATATGGGTTCCATTAGCGGGAGGTATGAGAACAGTAGTTATGGACGAAGCTCATAAGTCTAAGTACTTTGTGCATCCAGGAGCTAATAAGATATATTATGATCTTCGAGGATAAGTATTGGTGGCGGAATGAAGTCGAGATATTGCCTGGGCTAATTGTGTTAGTAAGTGTTTACATGTTCAAAGTGTAAAGGTTGAGCATCCTAAAGGCCCTTCAGGTTTAACTGCAACAACCTGAGAATACCTGATTGGAAGTGGGATAAGATCAATATGGGATTTTATCATAAGTTACCTAGGGATCAAAAAGTGGGCATGACAACGATTTGGGTGATAGTCGATAGACGACTAGTTAGGCTCTTTTCCATGCTATAGAGAAGACCTATAGTAGTGAGAAAAGTTGGGCAAAAGATCTATGTCGATGTAATATTCGTAGAGACATAGAGTTTCTCTGTGTCGTTCATTTTCGGATTTAGGATGGACGATTTACGTCCGCGTTGCATGGCAGACTGTGCAAAGCATTAGGGACGAGGTTGGATATGAGTTTACGGTTATCATCCCCAAACGGGTTAGGACAAAGTGAGCGTACGATTTAGACCATAGAGGATATGTGAGGGCATGTGTATTGATTTTGTTGCTAGCTGGGATGTTCATCTACCATTGGCTGAGTTTTCTTACAATAATAGCTATCATTCGAGTATAAGATGTGCTCCGTTTGAAGCTTTGTACGGAAGGAAGTGTAGGTTACCTGTCTTATGGGCCGAGATTGGGGAAAGTAGTTTGATTGGACCTGAGTTGGTTCAAGAAATGACTGAATAGTTCTGGGCAAATTTGCATTTGTGTGATAAAAGGAGAAGAAGCTCAAAGCGGGACGGGATCGTCAAAGGAGTTTGCTGACTATAGACGCATAAACCATTGGAATATGAAGTAGAGGGAGGATGAGTGATGTTAAATAGTATCACCTTGGAAGGTTGTAATACGTTTTGTGGAAAAAGGAAAGTTGCCCAAGATACGTAGGACCATTTGAGATTCTTGAAAGGATCGGTCTGGTGGCTTATCGATTGAAATTGCCGGAGGAATTAAATGGGGTACACGATACGTTTCACGTGTCAAACTTGAAGAAATGTTTGGCAGATGCCAGTTTACATGTGCCATTAGATGAAATAAAGGTTGACAAAACTCTTCGTTTTGTTGAGGAACCCGTAAAGATAATGGATCATGAAGTTAAGAGTTTGAAGCGTAGTAAGATAACGTTAGTAAAAGTTCGTTGGAATTCTAAGCGTGGCCCTGAGTTTACTTGGGAACGCGAGGATTATATGAAGTCAAAGTATCCTCAGTTGTTTGTTGATCGTGCTGATTCATTGGCTAGTTAAATCACGGGACGAGATTTCCTCTAAGGAGGGAGGGGATAATGTGACAACCATGACTTGGGCAGGTTAGTCAAACCGTTAGTGTTGACTTATGTGTCTGTTACAAAGTATGGTTTATGTGATTCTATGTGTTAGTATGTGTTTTTATGTGTTTATGAGGTATTGGTAACCAATCTATTGAGTGTGATCATCTCAATGAGATTAGAATGATGGGAAAATTTGTTGAGTTCATTTCGTTCATTTTTAATGACAAAGAAATGATTGTTGATAATTGAGCGTTTGCAAGTTAATTGTGTAAGTAAATATATACGTATACGTATTTTGTGCTAGTTATCTAAGATAGGTTTAGCGTTTAAGTGTTAGATTAAGAAAATGTAAAATTTCTATTTTTAGAAAGTTAGATTAGAAATGAAAAGTTATTATTAGAAAGATAGTAAACTGCGTTTATGCAAAAAGGTTTAGGCAAATAAGTAAATATTTTTACAAAAACTTAAGGTTTTAATTGTAAATATATAAAAAAAAAAAGAAAAAAAAATATATAAATATGTTATTTTGGCCGAAGTAGGGTCTCAAAAAGAAAAAAGGAAAAAGAAAAGAAAAAGAAATAAAGTCCTAATCCTAATCTAAAACTAATTAGACTCAAACTAAAACTCTACTATGAGGCCTATATATATAATTCATGAATCCCTTCCCTCCCTACACCCTAGTTCGACCGGCCATAAGGAGAAGGAGAAGAGAAGACGAATTTTTTTTAGGATTTCACTTTAAGGTATGATCCGATCTTTTAATTATAGTTTGTTTTTAATTCTAGTAACTTAGTTATGATGGATTAGGGTTTAAATTTAGTTTTATAAATTAGGGTTTGTAATATCCAGAAAGTTTATCATATAATAATGTTAGTTTAATCATTAGATTAATTAAATTAGCGATATGATCATGCGTTAGGGCTTAGATCACTCGAATTAGATGTTTAATTCACTGCAGAAAGTTAGGCAGTTTTGTAACGAGCATAACTCGGTCATAAAAGATCAAATAAATAATTTACAATAATACTGGAGATAACCTCAGAGAGTCTAATTTCCAGAAACGTTGGCCTCATGAATTTTTATGGTAGGGAAGTGGGTCAAATGGTCATTACAAAATCAGTGTGTAAAACAGTCGAATTTCAGTTTTGGTTTTTATTTTTCTAAAAATACTTAGACACTGAGTTAGAGGCTTTAAGTCCTGTGAAAGTTAGTTCATATATTGTGTGTGTTCTTTGAATTTTGGCTAAGGTCATAGTGAGATCTAAGCTGGGTAATTAATGCCATACTTTTAGAAGGTCAGATTCTGGACGAATTTTAAACACTTTGGTATTTTGGATTAATGAATTTTAAGGTGGTATTTATAATAAGGGTGTGACTTTGGGTGAGCTAGAGAGGTTAATAGGACATATATGTAGCATGATGAATTTTAGTTTGAATCATGGGAGTGTTTAAGTAGTGCGTTTAGGGCGCACAAGTGAGAGTAAAATTCTGCTTAAAACCAGAAAGTTTAAGGAGTAGCATATATGTATAATGAAATATGTCAGAATGGTAAAGGTTTTTAATGATTATAGGATATGATATATTGCCTAGGTAATCATTCATAGTTAAGGTTACATCCTTTTGGGTTGAATGCCTAATTGATGGTAACTAATAATGTGTTTAATTGTTAGATTGTTCGTGAAATTTTGTGAAGTTTTGATTGTATCTTTTGGAAGCTAAGCATCAGGTGAGTTTCATAGTCCTACTTTTAAATGTTTTTACATTGGGATGGAAATGATGCTAAATGTTTTGAATTGCTGTGATTATGTGTTTTGCTTTCATGTGGACATTATGTGATTGCTATATGACTTATTGTGGCATGTTTGAATGTGGTTTACTTGCATGTTCTATATTGACATGTCAAGTTGTTGTGATTTGGCGATGTGGGGGTACGCCTTACTCAATATAGTGATTTGGGGATCGGCAGGGGTACGTCTCTACCCCCCCCCAATATGTTGGTCCAGGCCTAAGTATAAGCTCTAGCTGGTAGACTTTTAGGTGCGTAAGTGACATATGGGATCGGGGGTAACGTTCCTACCTAGTTGTTGATATGGGATCGGGGGTAACGTTCCTACCCAGTTGTTGTAATGGATCAGGGGTAACGTTCCTACCTAGTATGTGGATTGCATGTTAGCATAAGTTCATATGTTGCATAAGTGTCCTATATTGTTTTGTTAATCACAGTAATTGGTTTGAAAGGGTTATTAATGTGAGTCTTAAACCTATGACTCTCACCAACCGTTGTGTTGACGTTTTAAGCATCATTTTCAGGTGAGCGTGATGGAAATAAGATTAAAAGAAGTGGCTAGTAAGAGACCATAGGATATCATGAAGAATTCTATTTCTTGTCTTGAATTTTTGCATTGATTGAATTTGAATAATTGTTGCATGTCTTTTATGGCCGAAGAACTTTCGTGTTCATCAAAAAAAATCGCCTTTTGGATTTTTGCGTTAGTTTTGGATTATTGTTTTTGACACTATGTGTTTGCTTTACTTTAGCTTGCATTTTAGTATTCTCTATAGAGACACCATGTGTTGTAATGATATCTATTCTTGTTTACGCCTCGCGTTTCTGCCTTGGCGGGGTGTGACAAGCCTGGTATGTGCTTAATTACACATACAATTTATCCATTAAAGCGAGCCTAAATGACTAAAAACCAGACATAAAATGCCGAATATATGCTTGTTTTGCTTTATATACTATGCAAGTATCAGATATTCACTAAAAGACAAAAATCAAGCCAAAACGGATAAAACCAAGCACGGAATGGAAAGAGCGTGAAAAGTCAACCAAAGTCAAAGTCAAAGGCAGAAAGTCAAAGTCAAAGATGAAGCCGATATCGAAGAAACGTTAAATGGGCCAACCCACACCCAAGTTAATGGGCCGGGTCAACCCATTAATCATCAATTATAAAACTTTAGCTTTTAAGCTTTTATAAAAAGCCTAATCCAAAACCCTTATAAACCGGCCCAATCCCAAAGCCCAAACCACTTAACAACCATTAACCATACACCCTTAACCCTCATTACACCAAAGGTCCTTATCCCCTTTGCACCATTAGTCAAAAGGACTAACAGTGTCAGTCCAAAAGGACTAACGGTGCAAACACATAACTGAATTCAGAGCAAACCCCGTTACCCTGTATCCTAATCAAATTTTCCCGCCAACACTATTCACACATCTTCTACCCCCCGACTTATGCACCCACAGATAAAACATTCATTTTCCCTCAAACCCACATCAACCCACTCATAAAACAACAAATCCATTGTTGGCAATCCTAAACAACTCAATTCGTTTAGATAGAAGTATGAAACCAAAGGTTGAGAAATCATAGAACTGGAGAACACTCCAAAATTAAAGGTAGGTTGATTATTGACTTACTCACACAAACAGCACAGCTTTCCTTCTCACTCACAAAAGAAACACACCTTGAAGAACCCAAGACCTAATTTTCTTCTATAAATAGGATCTCATTGTAGCCTTGAAGCATCTAGTTTTTAGTTTTAGTTTTTCAGCTTATATTAGTTTGTACTTCTTTAAAAAGCTTTGTACTGTTTTATTCAAGTTTAATGAAAATTAAGTTTTTATGTTAAATCTGTTTTAAGTTAATGTACTTTGTGTTTTAAAAACGTTTTATAAGCTCACAAAAGCTCTTTTTAACTCATACTTAAGCTGTTAACTTAAGTACTATAAGTTTTTCCATAACTTATAGTTTTTAAGTCATTTACCAAAAATCACTCAAAAAAGCTAAAAGGGGATGATAAGCCAAACCTGGATGGGCTTATGGGTTTCACTAGCTTGTCTTTGACAAGCTAGAGCTTGTAGATCAACTTATTGTAAGCTTATTTGTCCTGTTTTGAGCAAGGGCTTTTGTAAGTTCTTTATTTGCATGTTAGCTTAAAGACTGTTTATTGCTTATTTATTGCTTATTTCCTGTTTAGATTTGCATAGTTATGCTAATTGTGTCTCATGATTGCTTACTAGTTGTAGTTTTCAGTTTATATGTCCTTGTTCATGTTTTTCATTAAAACTGCCTAATTTAGCTTTAGTACTGCTTATCTTTGTTTGCTTATTTTAAGTACTTATCTGTGGATGGATTTTGTTTAAGATTGCTTATTATTCATTGCTTACCATCTATTTTTAAAGAACTTGGCTTATTTGAGTTTAAATCAGTTTAAAAATAGACTGTGATAACTTAAAGGGGTGTTTGGGTTAAGAGGCAAAGTGGGTCAAATTGTGTTTAAAAACTGTTTGGGTCACTAAGCTAACTTATGCAAGCTTTTTTTAGTCATTCTAATCTGTTTTTAAGAGTTTTAAAGTCTTAAAGTGAGTTTTGAGGTTTAATCTATAAGGTGTTTAAATCTGTGGTTTCAAAAACAGTTTTATATAGCTTATTTGATTAAGACTTTTAAATTTGCTTTTAAGTGTTGTTTTGGTGTTGTTTATGTTGTCAAAATGCAGTAGAAACAAGTTTGTTAAAGTGTCATTTGTTAGTTAAGTTATGGTAAAAATCTGTCAATTTTAGTTAAGTTTCAAAAAGGGTGATGTCCAATTTTCAATTCTAAATTTAGGGTAGATAATAGATGTTTTAAGTTTTGAAACTCATAGCATAAGCTCTTTGGTGTATAAGCTCAACCTGTTTGAGCTTATTTTGTTTTTAAAAACTCTTTTCCTAGCTTAAATTAGGGCTGCAAAAAGCCCTTTTGTCTTTTAGAAAACATTGAAAAAACTCAGCATACTAAGTTTACATTTAGGTAAAAAGCCATTTTCATAAGCCTTTTTCATGGCTTATATGAATTTCAAAATCCTTTTTCTTTACTGATTATTGTAGCCCATAGGACAAGCTTGACTTGCATATAAGTCATTAAGCCATAAGGATCGCTTAACTAGCTTAAAAATAAGCTAGAAAGTGTCCCTAGGGCTGTTTGGCTAACAATTTTAGCCAAACTTCTTATTTGCTTATTTGAGTATTTTAGCTTTTAGTTTTGCTTAATGTGTGTTTTTATTTGCTTATTAGGTTAGGTTTTAGGCCCTTGTAGCTTATTCAGCTTAGGTTTGAGCTTATATAAGCTTATTTGCAAGATTAGCTTAAGGATTAATGCCTTTTAGTTTTCCTTTAAGTTAAATCTGTCTTAATGCCTTTTAAAGCTTTTCCAGCTTATTTGCTAGCTTGTTTTTTATTCATAGTGCTTATTAGGACTAGGGTATAAGTTGTCAATAGCTTATTTGCTTTTCCTTAGCTTATTTAGCCTTAAAAAGCCAAACAGTTTAGGCCTTAAGCCTTTTTTAGTTCTTTTTAGGTATACAGTCACTTATTTCTGGCTTATCATAAGCTTTTATAAAAAGTCATTTCACAAAAGTTGCTTATTTTTAAGTTATTAAGCTTTTTCAAAAATAAAAAACGAGGGAAATTGGGAAGTCATGGGTGACCAAGGCTCGAACCCGTGACCTCCAAAACCTCAACCCCGTTTTTAACATACACCTCCACTACAACATGCCCTTGGGACTTTTCAGGTTATCCTTTGCATAATTAAATATATAACACCTTTTTAGTCATTTTAGCTTATCAGCCCATTTTTGCTTATTTATAGCTTATTTCAATAAGCTGTAGAACTCGTTTTATTTTTCCTAGGTTTAGCTTACTCTTAAGTACTTTTTGTGATTTTTTTAGATTTTTATAACGTAGTTTAATATTTTTAATATTTTATTTAGATTAAAACTGTTTTTAATTCATAATAAATAATATAAAAGTCAAAAAAATATATTTCTTTTTTTTTAAATTTTCTTTTATCAGTTAGGATTTATAAAAATTTAATTTTCATTTGCAGGGTTAAAATTTTAGGATTTGGGTTTTAAAGAACAGGTTTTGATTCCCGTTATCGTTTTTAGGTTTTAATCTTTAATTGCTTTCGTTTTTAGCGTGCCTTTACTTGTTTTAGCATATTATTAGTAGAAATAAAAAACCAAATCCAATTTGTGATATTTAAGCATTGTTCCATAAACGTTACCTCGATTTTCAAATTCGCACCTCGTCGGGAAACGACCCGGGAAAGTTTTTTTTAGGGTTTTACTTTGGGTAAAAGTAAATATCCTTTTAAAAGCATCACGGAATATTTATCTCTTACTATTATTGATATTTTGGGACTACTTATTATATATTCATATTTATATTATATATATATAGTAAGAAATCTTGTGATTAGAGCCACATTAAACAAGATTTTTAAAATAAATTGTATTTTAAAACTTGAATCGATCTATGGAATCGGAAAAATATTTAGAAGGGCAATCTATGCAAATACCACCACTATTTGAAAGTGATGGATTTGTTTATTAGAAAAATAGATTCGAAACTTATGTGAAGTCAAAAGATCTAGATCTTTGGCATGTTATTGCCGATGGTGATTTTCCTCCTATTCAAACTAATCTCGAAACTAAAAAGGATGAAGTTGTACCTTTTCATAAACAAACGATGATCTTAAAAAGAAACTTGCAAAAAATAATGAAGCTAAAATGGTAATTTATAATGCTTTGCCACGTAAAGAATACGAAAGAATTTTTATGTGTCAAACCGCAAAAGAAATTTAGGATACTTTATTAATCACTCATCAAGGTAATAATCAAATCAAAGCTAACAAAATAGATATTCTTGTTCAACAATATGAACAATTTATGATTTCAGAAGAGGAGTCAATAGATAATGCATTTTTTAAATTTAACACTATTATTACTAGTCTAAAAGCACTTGATGAAGGTTTTTCTAGAAAGAATCGTGTTAGGAAATTTCTTAGGGCATTACATCCAAAATGGCGCGTGAAAGTCACGGTGATTGAAGAATAAAAGCATCTAACAACCTTACCTCTTGACGAACTTATTGGAAACTTGAAAGTTTATGAAGAAGTAATAAAGAAAGATTTTGAAACGGCCAAAGGCAAGAAAGAACAAAGTAGATCTCTTGCATTAAAGGTGAAAAAGGAAGTAAGTGATGAAAATAGCTCAAGTTCCGATAGTGAAGACGAAGAGTATGCTATGGCCGTAAAGGAATTCAAGAAATTTTTCAAGAGACGAGAAATATTTGTAAGACAACCACGAGGCGATAGAAAAATATTCCAAAGAAGTAGAAATGATGGTTATGGTAAAAGTGAAAGAAAATGTTTTAGATGTGGTGATCCAAATCACCTCATTGGAGAATGTTCAAAGCCGCCAAAGAACAACGATCAAAGAGCATTTATTGGAGGAGCATGAAGCGACAATGAAGACGATGAAGTGGAAAAGACTAAAGATAAAACTTGTCTTGTAGCTCAAGCGCCCGATGAAATATGCTTAGGAATAAACTTGGAACCCAATGAGTGGATTAAAGATAGTGGATGCTCAAAACACATGACCGGTAATCGAAAGTTGTTTTCTTCATACAAAGCGTACAACGGAGGAAACGTAATTTTTGGGAGCAACTTGCGCGGTAAAATCATAGGCAAAGGTACGATTTCTCAAGACTCCCTAATAATTGAAAATGTTGAGCACGTAGATAACTTAACATATAACTTGCTTAGTGTAGGTCAAATATGTGATAATAAATGCAAAGTAATATTTACCGAACACGATAGCGAAATAATCAAAGACGAAAAGGTTATAGGTAAAGGAATTAGGAAAGGAGGAATATATGTAATGAAACTAGGAAATAAACCGGAAGACAAAATATGCCTTGCAACATTAGACGAAAACTCCACACTATGGCATAGGAGATTAGGTCACGCTAATATGCAACTAATTCAATCATTAGCATCTAAAGAATTAGTTAGAAATCTACCCAAACTTAAATACGACCGACATTTTTGTGATGCTTGCAAAATTGGAAAGCAAGCTCATGCAAGTCACAAGGCTAAAAATATAGTTTCAACAACTAGATGCTTAGAACTACTTCACATGGATTTGTTTGGCCCTTCCGCCATACGAAGCTATGGAGGGAATCGTTATACCTTAGTAATCGTAGATGACTATTCTCGATTCACATGGACTAGATTTTTAGCAAATAAAACCGAAGCCTTCGAAGAATTCATTTGACTGTATTTAGCAAAATGATTCAAAACAAATTAGATGTTTCATGTATCAATTAGAACGGATCATGGTCGGGAATTTGATAATGAAGTACAATTCGGAAACTATTGTGATTTAAATGGGATATCTTACAATTTTTCCGCTCCTCGTACTCCACAATCAAATGGGGTAGTAGAAAGGAAAAATCACACTCTACAAGAAATGAGTAGAACCATGTTAAACGAACAATCCATTCCTTAAAAATTTTGGTGTAATGCGGTCGATACATCAACCTATATAATTAATAGAGTTTCCATTAGACGTATTTTAGGAAAAACTCCATACGAGTTGTTAAGAGGTAGGAAACCAAACCTTAACTATTTTAGAGTATTCGGAAGTAAATGCTTTATTCTTAATACAAAGGATTACCTCAAAAAACCCCAAGTTCGACCCTTAAGTCATACGAATGGTTTTCCTAGGATATTCGACAAAATAGTTAAAGCTTACATAATACTTAACAAACAAACAATGAAAGTTGAAGAGTCGTTGAATGTAACTTTCGATGAAACTCCTCCCCCGCCTAAAACATCACCATTAGAAGATGATGAGCTAGTCGAAGAAGAAGCTATTGAGGTTAGTAAAACAAAACCCATAGGCAATAATCTTGAAGACATTTCATTAGAAAATAATCAAATTATAAATATTAAAGAATCTAAAACTCATCCCCTAGAAAATGTTATTGGTAATCTAAATCAAATAACTCTTAGGTCGCAAGCTCAAGACAAAAGACAATTTCTTTTGCTTTATTTCGACAATAAGAACCTAAAAATATAAATGAGGCATAAAGATGAATATTAGGTAAGACATGCAAGGAGAACTAACCAAATTCAAGATAATTGATGTTGGGAATAGTCCCAAATCCCATGGATATGACCATTATAGGAATCAAAATGGGTATCTAGAAATAAACTCGATGAAATTGGCGGTTGTAACTAGAAATAATGTTGGTATCGCCATAGGATTAATCAACATGATGGAATTGATTACGACGAACATATTGCTCCTGTAGCTAGACTAGAGTCTAAGGAATAGTTTTAGTTAGCTTGCGCACTAGACTTTAAGTTATACCAAATGGATGTGAAGAGTGCATTCCTTAACGGTTTTATCAATGAGGTGGTTTCGTACAAAACCTCGGGATTCATTGACTTCCAAAATGATTATGTCTACAAACTTAAGAAAGCTCTTTATGGTATAAAACATGCCCCAAAAGCTTGGTTTATGATCGATTTAAAAAGCCATTTTTAATTAAAATAATTACTTTATGGGAATGGTTTGATAACACACTCACACTAAAAAGAAAGGACTCCAAATCTCTTATTGTTAAATATATGTTGATGACATTATATGGATCAACTTGTCACAAGAAATGTGTGGATGACTTTGCCAAGATCATGATGATTGACGTTTGAAATGAGTATGATGGGGGAACTAAATTTCTTCTTGGATTACAAATAAAAAATAGATGATGGAATATTTTTTAATCAATCAAAATATTAAGGAATGCTTAAGATATTTTGGAATAGAAGACTCTAGCCAATAATGGACCCCTATGTTATCGGAAACCTCAAAACTCACAAGAGACTAAGAGGCGAGTACCGTAGATATAATACCAAATGTAGAGGCATGATAGGTTAGTTTATTATACTTTTAACGGCAGTAGACCCGATATCATGTTTTAGTGTTTGCCTTTGTGCCCGCTTTTAAGAGGATCTAAAACCTCTCACCTAGAAGCGGTTAAACGTATCTTCCAATACATTAAAGGCACTAGCATTTAGGATTATGGTATCCTAAGGGATCTGGCATAGAAACAATAGTGTATGCGGATTCGTATATGTGGTGAGATTACGGGTCGTAAGTGCACTAGGGTGTTTGCACGTTTATGGGATGTTGTCTAACATCGTGGTTTTCAAAGAAGCAAACCGCTCTTGCCATCTCCACAACCGAAGCGGAATACGTAAGCGCCGAAAAGGCATGTCAACAAGCTCTATGGATGAAGCAAGCTCTCATAGACTATGGCGTTAGGTTAGACGACATTCCAATAATGTGTGATAACAAAGGGGCTATATATGAAGTAAGAATCCGTTTCAATACTCAAGAACAAAAAACACATTAAGATTCGTCATCACTTCCTTCGCGATAATGTTCAAAAAGGAAATATCTCTATAGAAAAGGTCACATCGGAAGACAACATAGCCGATATCCTAACTAAACCACTTAAACGTGAGCCATTTAACTACTTACGTCTAGGCCTAGGAATGATGGAACAAATCGATTAAGTTTTCGGCATAATAAAGAAATCATTGTTTGACAAAAATCTTGAGAAATTTTTTCAAACAGATGGCGGCCCCCTTAATTCATAAAGGGCGACCCCTTTAATTTTAAAAGGACCGCCCAGACTTTAAGGGGATCACCCACTGGCAATTTTTTTTCTTTTCTGAATCTAGGCTTCTATTTCACACAAAAACACAAGATTGGGAAAATTTTATAAACAAACTTCTACTAATTCTTCTATCTCAATACATATCTCATTATACATATATACAATAATCCCAATCTATTATTTTCTAAAAAGTTCTTCTCGCAACTAGGAGCACATAAAAATCAATTTTCATAAATTGTTAAGATATGCTAAAAACATTTTTTCACAAGCAATATGATTGACTTAATTGTTGTGAAAAGTATATAATTAATTATATATTTTTCGTCAAATCTGGTTCGAACAAATTTAAATCAAAGGATGCTATTTGGATTTATTTTCTTAGGTTTTGCATATCTTAGTGTCGAATAATTGCTATCCACATTTGTCGCATTTAGGCACACATGTACTGCACATAAGTTTAGTTCATTTTTAACTTAGCCCTCTTGACAAGAAAAATTCTTTGTGCATCATATCTTGTTACTATTTTATATATGTTCTTCATTTTTTTTTGGTTCTCAATTCATATATGAGTATATGCTAAAATTATGTGAAATAGTTTTGTCCTACATCTTGTCATATATATATAGAAAGTTGAATGATTAGAAATGCTATGGTCCTAAAAACATTATTTGCCATTAAAAAGAATGGGACTTGCTGCAAACTAACCCTAAATACTGTAAACCTCACACAAAATTTTGAGAAAAATCAAATTTTGGGAAATCTAGGAAATCCCAGTAGGCGGCCCCCTTAATTCATAAAGGGCGGCCCCCTTAATTTTAAGGGGACCGGCCTAGGCAAACATGGGGAAAACAATAATTTTCTTTTCTTTTTAACCAAACACCCTCTAGACTTAGCTTTATGCTCCCTAAATTCAACAAATCATTTCTTGGATTTAATCCTTTGGAATGTTCATTTGTCCTAATTTAAACATTTCCTCCCACCTATAATGACATCCTCATTCATCATTCATCACAATATCCCCCACCATGACATCTCCTAACAAAACCCACATCCAAACCTCAAGGGGTTGCCAAAATGAGTGTGAACCCCATTTATAGGAAGAAACCAAACCTTTGCATCACATCAAATATGCTCAATACAACTTCACCAATACCAAAACCACTCACTCCTCATCATGAACCATCTCAAGAAAACAAATCACCACAATCACAAGCATTACAAATACTAGTACATTAAGGAACACTACCACATCACCACAGCTTGTCTTCACATCTCCACTTCACAATCTCACCATCAAACTACATATTGCTCACACTCAGCTCCACTTAAAGTACAACTAAACTCAACACACACCACCTCTATCTCAAGTAGAGAAAGATAGTTGATGAACATTTATCAACTACAAGGACCTATCTAACCTCTTAGCCATGCATCTCAATCAACAACAAAACAAACAATTCTCTATCAACCTTACTCTCCAAATTTACCACACACCTCAAACATAACAAGTTGAAACCCATGTTGGGTTATTTACCCTTGTTTTCTTCACCCAAAAACAATTCTTGCTTTAAGTGAGGATGATCATTTGAATTGAATTCCTCCTCACTCGACCTCATCCACCACATAGGGTTTAAGAGATTAACCTTCCACACGCCTCCGCTCCAAATCTACAACTAACTATCTCGTAATATGCCTTCAAATATCGTCAAATCTTTTGTATCGCAAGCAAGTCAAAAGCCCTTTATGGTCTATTTAGGATTTTTTCTTTATGTATTAATATGGTTCTAAAGCATTATTTGTTTTTCTATTTAATGTATGCTTGTGTTGTTATTCACACAATTCTCTTTAAAGAATGATGTATTTTTTTGCTTTGATGTTTGCTTGCAAGACTTGTTCATATTTTTTTCCTTCCTTCTTGTTACATGTTAGAAATATTTGTATTGTTTCTAACTCGTTTTTTGTAGCCAAGAAAAAAACCATAGCTCAATTCCTTGGTGCCCTCGAACGAGGGGGAGCACACATCAAAGGGGAGCATTTATTTCATCGATTTAACTAGCAATTCTTGACGATGTCTTTTTGATTCTACAAAAAGGGGGAGAAATGACATGAAACTCACTAAATACTTGTATAAAAATAATTTTACATTTAATGATTTTAAATTTTTTTATAATCATTCAAAAAGGGGGTGATTGTGATATTTAAATATAATGCCTAAAAAACATTATAATATTTTTTCACATCTTTAGTTTTGATAATCACAATATAAAAACGTTCAAAATAAAAATTAAACGTAAACAAGTACATTAGTAGTAAATTCTCATTTCACATATACATCACTTAAAGGTATGATAAATAATGCTTAATGCATTTTATGATCAAAGGAAATTTTTATTCAACCTCACACTTTTATAAAATGTTGTAAACATTTTATAAACACTACAAAACATTTTCTACAATTAAAAGAAATGTTTTATTCAAAATAAAAATTTTGAAATTCAAATTTTCGGACCTAAAACGGCTAGAAAAGATTCAGAAAATTCCCCCTACACAAAAAACAAAATGGGGAAGCCCTAGTCTTGGGCGGCCCCCTTAAATATATGGCCGGCCCCCTTAAAATTAAGGGGACCGCCCCTAGGTAGACGCTCCCCTAGTTTGTCTTATAAATACTGGACTTTTTCCTACAATTTTCTCACTTTTGCACTCTTTTTCTGTTCTAAAATACCCAACATCTTATCAACATCCTATATTTTTTACACCCCCCCCCCCCCCCTTTGGGGGGGGATGGGTGGGTGGACCCCCGCCCCCCCCGCCTCACCCCTTTAATCATAATGCTGTGTTTCCAAGTGATCCATGCTCAATCTCTCAAGTGCAGAGAAGAATACTTCCCATCCTCAAGTGAAGAAGTATTACACTATGTGTGTTGTTGCAATCTTATTGATCATATCATAACATGTATAAATCTTTTGTATATCTTGTATTTATGTGTAGTAGCATGATCTTGGCGATCTTTGTAAAGTATTGTTAGATCGTGATGATTTACAGTAGTGTTAGTTCGTTGTGGCATAAAGTAGTTTGGTGAAGTGAAGGTCGTGAAGTTGTGAGGTAAGTTTGAGTTGGAAAAAGTGTGAAGTTGTGAAGTTGTGAAGTTGTGTTGTGATAGATTGGTTCTAGCTAAGATTAGAACTTGACATTTAGCTTTGTGTTGTAAATCGGTGTAAGCAACGTTGTGTACAGTTTTATCTGCCATAAGGGAGCTTGTTGACATAGTGAAGAAAACTCTCGAGTTAGGTGCTCGGGGAGTGGAGTAGGGCGAAGAGTGCTCTTACCGAACACTATAAATTCCATCGCGTTGTGGTTGATTGTTCTTACTCTTATCTCTCCCCCTATCTTTTTTATCTCCGCTATTCTATCATATCAATTGTTTAGATAAATATATTTGTTCATATTGTGCAAGTGTTGAGTTCACATAATTCAAAATTATTATACAGAAATACAAAATCATAATAACTTCATGATAATGTCACGATTTAGTAATAATGCAATATGCAATAAGCAAAAAAAAATATCATTAAGTTAAGAATATCGAACATAGAACGGTAACATTAGATTTCATATCATCAATACTAATGGTTACAATACGGTTCCAAAATATAAGATTTACAGATCCCTAATAACTAGCTACTACTAGGTGCTATAGGTCAACACTAGGATACTCATGAAATAATCTAAGATCGGTAACCCAAATGCCTCCTGGCACAAGCCTCAAGCCTAGCAATCCTTATGCGATCGTAAAATCTGAAACATCAAACCTGTCTTATCTCCCTCTAAATACGTAACTCCCTACACTAAGACCGGGCAACTCTCTGACACGCAACATCCATCATGTCTCTAAGTCTCCTATTATCCTGCTCTAGCTCTCGGATCCTCTCCAATATATCAGCACTTTGTTGTCCTGTCACTATGATCCTGTATCCTTGATCCCTCTGGACACTCTCAATAGCCTAAACACGATGAACCAGAACCTCCTCAGTATGATCGTAAAACATGTGAACTAAATCTCCCAATGTCTCATATGTGACCTTTACAGCTCCCTCATGAGTAGG
>BQNB010002772.1:72084-90406 GCA_026074375.1 Tanacetum coccineum
TTTCATCGTAATTTTTCATTTTTGTATTAATACGGTTTTTGTAATGAGTAGATATATATACATTATTATATATATATATATATGTATATATATATATATGTATATGTATATATATACATGTATATTATATATATACATGTATATTATATATATACATATATATATATACATGTATGTATATATATATTATATATGTATATTATATATATACATATATATATATATATATATATATACATATATATATATATATATATATGTATATATATATATATATATATACATATATATGTATATACATGTATGTATATATATACATGTATGTATATATATACATGTATGTATATATATATATATATATATAGATATACATATATATATAGATATACATATATATATATATAGCGGGACGCCAACAGCAAGATAAGCAGATCGGATGATCCCTCATTAAAATAAACAGAATTATCAAAATTGTATGTATGTTCAGCACATCTAATGATAAATACATAATTTCAAATTAAAGTATGCAAAATTAAAAGAAAAAAACATATAACAGCACATAAAAGTATGATACTCCGTATAAGGTTTCGGACCGCGATCCAAAATCCTAGATATTAAGTAGCATAATCATCAAGTGTACAACTATTCGTAATAAGGCGCTTTTCAAAATTGGAGTACTTTTTTCATGCATGTATATATCAAACACAGTTACCTTACGTTAATTAGTTTTATAGTAAAGCTCAAATTACATTCTTTTTCAACGTATATATCTTGAAATGGTAGAATATATCTTGAATATTTATAGATAAAATTTAGAGTTATGTTTTGAATTGTGTCCATGTCATCGTTGAGGTGGCATACAGTCACTAAATCATATTTATACACTCATAATTAGCCCCGTATATAAGTTATATATATATATATATATATATATATATATATATAGAGATGAGATCATGAGAAAACCTCATCTCGGTGGAAAACTTAGAAAACTCATCCACAACCGTTGGATCAAGGCCCCTTCCCCTCCTTTTTTTCGCCCAAAACTACAGGGACCAAATTGTATTTTCTTTCATTCGTCAAGGGACAGTTTTGCAAATTTACACCTTTCATATAAAATGCCTACTTTTTTTTTCATTTCTTCTTTTCTCCTTTATCTCATTCCACGATCTAACTTTTTTTCTCTCAACAGATGTATTATCAGATTTCTCAAATCAAAGATTCGCGAAATCATATCGTGTTATCTAAAAACATATCAGATTCACGAAATCATATCGCGTTATCTGATAACATATCAGATTCACAAAATAATCTTTCGCAAATTGAAGATTAAATTAAGGTATTTAACTGATTTTGATTATAAAGCTTAGTGAAAATCAATTATAAAGCTTAGTGATTGTTATTGTTTTATCTATACAAATTTTTGTTCTATTGAGTTTGTTTTTTTTTATGAAATTTGATTGTTAATCATCATCTCAGTTTCAGACATTGTATAGAATTGTTATTTGAAACGAAATTGATAAATAAATACGTGGAATACATGTTTACAATAAATTGCACACCAAGTGTTTGATAAAATGTGTGAATGAGATTTTATAACTGTGATACCCTAATTTTACACTATGATGCCTTAATTTTTGTGAATATATTATAGTTACATTGTGATGCACTAATTAATTTAGGCAATAGGTGTTTGGCCAAACGCTGCTAAAACTAGATATCCAAACCCTTCCTAATATTAAGGAATCTATTTGTGGATAGGTCAGTTTAGCGTTGTCGTTTATTAATGTGTTGATTACAAGTTGCTCCTTTAGGGCCCTGACTGATACGTTATCAAAATTAGGTGTATCGTAAATCACTTTCGAACATGTGCTTAACGTGTGTTTCATTAGTTTGTAAAAATTATCACATATTTATGCCTTCTCATGCAACATTAGGTAACTAAAGTCAAGTTTGTTAAACTAACGGTACGTGTCCCAAACCCGGTAGGTAGTTGCAGGTTCAAGTCCCGCCTAAGACGATTGTGTGAGATATAGTGGTAATATATATTGTAAAGAAATTGTTAATTTGCCCTTAGAAATGATATAAACACTGCTCGCCAAACACTCCCTTAGGGTTACTCATATCGTAGGTTCGGTTTTCCAACAATCTTATTGTGTTTCCAAAAGTAATGTTCAGGGTTAGGTTCGGTGAGCTTTCTGGATGTTAGTTGATATGTGCAGC
This sequence comes from Tanacetum coccineum, assembly GCA_026074375.1. Lineage (NCBI taxonomy): Eukaryota > Viridiplantae > Streptophyta > Magnoliopsida > Asterales > Asteraceae > Tanacetum > Tanacetum coccineum. The sequence goes on from BQNB010002772.1 coordinate 74,308, forward strand.
TTTGTAAATCATATTAGGAAGTTTGAGTGGAGATATGGACCGTGGTCTAGTTTTTTGTAACCAGGACCATTGGTTATCATATAGCATAATTTGCTACTTATGAGACCGTTTGAAAAGATTATAATAAGTAAGACAAATTACTTATGGGGTGTTTGGGATTGCTTATTTTCTCTGCCTATGCTTAAATATAACTACTTATAATCTGCTTAATTATAGGTACCTAAGGAGATAGTGTTTGGATTTGTTTATTTTGCAAAAAAAGTTCAATTAGATTCATTTGAAAAGGTTTTAGGTCCTGTATGATGGTAAACGAGTAATCTTAGTATCATCTCAAATAACCATTTTGAAAATAAACGCTAATGATATCAGAATTCATTTTAAACCCTATTATTTTTTTGTTATATTTTGGAAAGAATTTTGTGCTAGTTTTATTAGCTTGTTGTTTTTAGCTTTTACATTCCATGGCTAGTCTAGTAAGATGTTATAAGATCCATATTTCATATATCCTTTGAACTGTTCTGCTAATTTCCATACCGTAATAGGTTCGTTTTCTTACAAAAAATTACCATTCGGACATTTACAAGGTTTGCTTTGCTTTTGCTTCTTTTTTAGTTTGTGACAATCTACAGGTTTGTGTTCTTTTTGCTTAGTTTAGATGTTTTATGCGGTTTAGTAGGATCTGTCTCGATATCATTAAAGACAGATGGAGCCTTGCACTTCAGATCCGCATTGTACTCTTGAGGTATTATTGTACATGATTTCATTAATGAGCTTATACCCACAGATGGTGACAGTTAGGGTGGGTTAAGTAACGCGTCAAAGATGGGCCTTGGGATCGATGTTTAAGAAGTTGAAACACCTGAATTGAAGACTGGTGATGTCAAAGCTCGTTGTTCAAGATTTTTATGATGTTATAATGTTGTTTTTCTTGGTGTGGATTTGAGGGAACTTATAGTCTTATATGTTTTTACCAAATATTAAGAAAACTCTTCTATGTAGACTGATGTAAGAACGAATGTATTAATGTAACAAAGAATGTTATCATGTTATTTTTAATGCGATCATATTTCAGTTTGTTTTGTCACATATCATGCGATGCAGTTCCAGTAGCTTATGTGAAAAATGATTGTGTGATTGGTGGTTAGTTTTATAATGATTCTACATAATAGAGATGCCCTAATAATATGCTCATCGATGCCCTAATAATATGTTCATTGATGCACTAAATATACAAACATATGCCTAATTTCTAAAGATGAACTAAAGATATAAATTGATGCCCATCTATGTGGAATTTCTGTGTAGAAAATTTTTAGGTTGTTTCTTAATGATAAAGCATGAATATAGATAATATTGCGATGTCGGTGTTTGAGTGTGTAATTTATCATTGACTCTATTAGAGATTAAATCAGAATTAGATTATTTTTTGTAGGACAAAAAGTGGAAGATAAAGTAGGATGCCTGGTTGATTAACAAGCACCAACGATATAAGTAGCATTACATTGATATTGACTCACATGATATTTGGATGCCATGTATCATAACAAATGGATGCACTAACCATTTGGACCCAGATGCCCTAAATATACAAATATACAACTAAATATACAACAATACTAGCATCTGCATTCCTGCAGTTACAAGTACTAAATATACAACTAATATTCACGAAACATCAAAATTGATTTACATAAATAACTATAACTTCAATACTCATTTATTCATATGATCAATCTTAAATGATTGTATCCATGTCCCAGTTAAGATTTTACAATAAAAAATAAAAACTACAAAGACAATAGGGCGTCAAAAATCACCAACGCATTCTGACTAGAGGTGGGTAGGCTCCTATACATCTGAGTATAGGATAACAATGTCCGTATCCACCTCCAATCTAAAACCATTGTGGACTAAACCCTAACAAAACCCATTCTGAACAAGCGCTTTTAACTAATATCCATATATATATTTTCTTTCTTCATAGAACTTCTCACTAGCTTCCTTCTTTGCATTCCTCTTCTGCATAAGTTATGCTAATTAGTCTCGAATCGCAACATTAAAATTGAGATATAGCCTTGAAATAAGGATTGTATTGTCTACTTATGAACAGGGCGGCTTGTTGTTTGTTCCATATAGGTCAAATGGGTTGAACCAACAAATTTAGCTAATAATGAACGACCATCTTGCAACCTATCTAAAATAGTATTCAAAACATGTACATACCTCATGAAGCTATATAGAACATCAACGACGAGTAAAAGAACCACCAATAAGGAGTATTAACCCGACGAAAGGGCTATTGTTGTTGCTGCAACTAATTAACCATTTGACCTTGATGAGTCGAGACATTCTGAGTAAAACAAATATATTGACTATTAGTAGTCCTATTAACTCACCTTACCCATCTCCAATTTTCCTCATGGTTTTGTTTGGATTTGGCCGACCATCTTGCTGCATATCATCATATTCGGATTCGCGTTTTTCTTCAATAACATTATCAGCAGCGTTTACTCGTCGATGGTCTAACAAGATAACAAAGTATACGCCACCAATTAGAACACATATTTTACATAAGCAATGTAAAATAATATTCACACACAGTTGACTTATTATGCAACATGTTAAAATCCTAAGCATACTTTAGCTGCCCTATATACTAACGTGCCTAAGCATACTTATAGATGCCCTAATCTTTTACTAACATATGCCCTAATACTTCCAACTTCAATCCTGATATGATTGTTCTGAAGAAGAAGAACATGGCATTAGAGGGGTCATTAAGTTCATTACATTGTATTGAGATTCTGGCATCTCACCAAAAGTTTCTTTATCGTATCACAATGAGTAAGAGCACTTCATCCATCTGCAGATGCACAAACATGAACACTGTATTATAGAAACAACAACAATACCCATCCATCTAGAGCGGGGTGTTTAATTTTAGAAAGCAAGTACAATTACAGAAAATCATCATCCCAATGGCTTTTTATTTTTTACTTTCTGAAAACAAAGTAAAACAATCAACCTTCAGCAAGTGAGACTTTAATTTATGTAAGCACGTAACAAATTTAAGTTACAAAAAACATACGTGTTCCTTTTCAGCAAGCATGACTTCAGTCATCGCATTTGGAGACTGAAGAAAATCTATCAACTTTACTGTGACCTCTTCCTGAAATATAATCAAAATATTAGTGTTTAAAACAAAGTATCAGAGTGTGTTGTTTGTTTAGTACATAATGCTTAAAACTGCATACCTTTTTAAGTTGTGACTTGTGAATTTGAAGATTTAGAACATCACAAAAATCAAACAACTTCTCTTTTGTGCATTTGTCAAGCTTCTCTTTCAACTTTTCCTTCTTCTTTTCCTGCTGTAGACATAAATAAACACAAACATCCACTAGAATTAGTTTGGAATTGATGTTGCAGACTCATGTAAGATCTGCTTTATTTGTCATTCTACATCTCTCCTTTTATCAATATCTAATCATATTTAGTGTCCAAATAAATAAATAAAAAGATAAATAGCTAAACAGAAGCAAAGGATAAAGATTCCACCTCATCATCATCCGAGACAAAGCCAGAAAACAAGCCAATGTTCTTCTTCAAAGTGGGCACCTGCAAAGTGTATGCATCACAGTCAACAACTGAAAAGCCAGCATGAGTAGCAATTTAGCAAAAGTTATCTTTGTATGTATAAGAAAATGCATGCATACAGATGGATGAAATATGTCGACATAATTAATATGGCAAGCGAAATGAATAATGACTTAGTTGATTCAGATTACAAATTTACACTTAGTATACGAGTTAAGTTGTTTTTTAACAAACACATGCCTTAAATATTAACAAACACATGCCTTAAATATTAATAAACATATGCCTTAAATTTAACAAACAGATGCTCTAACTTAAACAAACTGATTCCCTAACTTAAACAAACAAATGCCCTAACTTAAACAAATAGATGCCCTACCTTAACATACAACCAAGTTTATTATAAACAAAAGGATGCCTTAAATTTAACACACAAATGCTATTTTGCGATTGTTTACTGAAACTACAGCTAAATGAAGTGTTTTGATTACTTAATGTAATTGTTTATAGGAGCTGAATGGAATTACTAATAAGCAATCCAAAATAGCCCCTATAATGAGCTTCATTAAGCAATCCCAAATGAAAAACTTCTTTTGTTGCTTCAAAAATATAGGAAACACACTAGGTAGTCATATCCACTAGTGTGCTCATTGTTTGGTCTTTAAAATTGTATGAAAATGGTGTTATGGTGTTGATGGTTCACGGCACAAAGAGAGGAACAAGAGAGGTGTGAGTTTTTTTTTCTTTTCTTTTCAAGTTATGAGAAAGTGAGAGTGAAGGAGTGGGTTTTATAAAAGTTATACATGCAAATGGACTAGGACAAGTGTCCTAGTCTCTCTTCTTCTTGTGCCATGCCTCATATGAGGTGGTGGTGTCAAAATTTTTGTTTAAAATTTATAAACTTTAGTATTTAGGGTATAATTTTTAAGATAGGTGGGTAGTTTCGAGGCCAACGGGTACTAACGTAAAATAAAACGAAAGTTAAGGCGGAATCACGAAGTGAAAACGAACCAAGTAAAAATAGTTCTATGACTATCGGGATACTTTTATGAAAATTTTAAATTACGTACGGTACAAGTCGACTAATAATTATAAACATTGCTCGTAAAGATTTGTGTGTATAATACGAAAAATTCACGTAATACGAAAAATAAACATGAATGTAATAAAATTATTTCTACGGAAATTCGATAACGTAAACGTCGATACTTAACGTAGGATTCGTCGGTTCTTCATAAACGTCGCGTAAATTACAATTGTAAGCCCTAATTTCTTCCCAGTTAGTCGTGAGTTCATATCTCAATATAAAAATAAAAATTATAATTAATACTCGAGAATAAAATAACGACCTAAAATTGACGGATTGTCACACCTTATTTGTTCATACGGATGCCCTAATAGTAATCGTCAACAACATCAGGTGCATCCAATGTTTTTTCAAAAATCTATTACACAAACCAAACACAAAAGCCACACTTCAATATATAAAACACTATGCTTTGAAGCACCGTCAGAAAGAACCCACTCTATAATTGACAAAAGATCATGATAACCACCGATGTTACCAAGAATGGCAACTCTCCGATACAAAGTCACGCCTTCTTTCTTTCCTAATTCCTAATAAACCAACCATGCATCCTACGGGCAGTCACACATAGCCACTCATTTTACCCTTTAAGAAATGATTATAGAGTATTGTCAAGTTCGAGTTTTCCCCTACCCCAACCATTCTTTGTGCCACTCCCCCTAATGAAAATTTAAGATTATCTTATATATCAGCTGAGGTCAATCTCTCACTGGTTCTATGATAGGAGTGTAATCAAACAACTGAATGGTAACAACAAGTTTGTTTAGATGCAACCCAAGCCATGATAGTCTTGTTATGTCACATTTTGGAGGAAAACAGATGCCCTAATACATTACTAACAGATGCCCTAATGCACATGGCAAGGCCTATGACAGCTTCATGATGCCCCCAAAACAATACTAAACAGATGCCCTAATAAATTACTAACATATGCCTTAAAAAACAAATTGATGCCCTAATCAAAGAAAAAGATGCCCAAGTATTTCCAACGACGCACTAAGCATACAAACGGACACACTGAACATAAATACTTATTTCCTTAAACTGATGCCCTAATACTTTCTTAAACTGATGCCCTAATAAACTCTTAAAACATATTCCTTAAAGAAACAAACTGGTTCCTTAATACATTATTAAAACATATGCTTTAAACAAACAAACAAACAGATGCCCTAACTTTTTCAATTGTTGCATTAACCACACAAACAAACAAATGCACTAAATTAAAAATTAACAATGAGAAATTTTAATCAGACATTTCATCAAACACATGGCGTGCAATTTCAGTAAAGACGTTTTTAACTAATCCGAACCAATTTACGCAACTGAATGCGCATTGTTTCCTTAAATTACAAATTAACATCATAATCAAGCTAATTTACACATACATACAACAAATCATTGAACCAATAATCATTATAATAATCACCTTATGTACCGAAAACTCAGCTTTACTTCGTTATTTGTTACAACTAGCATCAACTAATCACACATCAAAAGTAAGGAATAACGATATTATAGATGATGATGCGTAATTACCTGATATTTATGAACGATGGATTGATGAAAATATATGTGAACTGATATAACAGCTCCGGTGATGGTGCAAGTACTGAAGTGGCGACGGTGTAGAGGTGGTCGAAGGTGCGGTGGTGGTCGGAGGTGTGGTGGTGATCGGAGGTGTGTGTGTGTTTAACGGTTATTTTAGTGTGTGTTTTTTATCGGGAGGGTGTTTATTTGTTGTAAGGAGTGAGAATGGGATGTTGGCAATTCTAACCCCTCTATTTTTTTGTTAATGTTCATTTTCTACCCTTAGTTTTGATATGTTGCAAAAGCTACCTTATGGTTTTGTTTTCTAGGTTTTCCACCAATGTAAGGTTTTCTCTAGAACCCATCCCTATATATATATATATATTGTATTTACATATGAGAATACAATGGTATTTAAAGATATAATATATATAGTATATATATATAGTATATTATATAGTATAACATAAATATGTAGGGTGAGTATGTGTGTATATAAATGTATATAATAATATATATTTAAATATAAAATCTAATATATGTTTATAATAAAATATATAATATATAATTTATTAGAATAAATAGATATATATATATATATATATATATATATATATATATATATATATATATATATACACACACATATATAGGGTGAGGTTATAATAAAAAAATGTTATAATAAAAAGGGTAGGAAAAGATCTTAGCCATTGGATCAAATTTGACCAGATTTGACTACATCAAAAAGTACGGTGTCATTTTTGTAAATATTATAAACTTCAAGGGTAAAACTATTTTTGTGTATTTTAGACGTATATGTCTCCTGTTATTTTACCATATCTCAAAGTCTCTTTCAGTCTATACTTACATACTTTGTCTCTCTAAAAATTCATAAAAATCTTCATCATAATTATCTGTAATCGAATCATTATTTCATCATCTCATCATAATCAAATCGTTGATGAATTTATCACATCTTAAACGACAAATCACGATGAAATTACATTCAAATCAGGATGAATCGTTGTTGCATCAGTTTGTTAACGCTTGTGAAGACGAATCAAGAACATCTTAAACGGCATCGTAAGTTGATTTATGATAACTAGTTTTGTTAGTGCGTCATGTTGCTAATTTTCTTTTAATAAAATTGTATTTTTTTTACCAATTTTAGTTTGTTATTTTAGATTTGATGTATATGTTTATGAGTCAAAATGTAGAAAAAGTTAGATACAAAATGTGTTTAGGAAAGTTGAACACAAGGTGTTTGATAAAATGTCTCGACTAGACTTTATAATTGAGATGCCCTAAATTTACATTGTGATGCACTTGTTTTGAATGCTGATGCGGTTTTATTTCATCTTATGATGCAGTAGTTTTATTTTAATTATGACGCATTAGGTTATTTGTGTTTGTATGTTTGGTTATTTGTGTGATGCACTTGATTTAAAACGCGAAGAAACACTACCAATTCATATTAATATGTCATTCCCTTCTTTACCTTGTCAAGGTCAGTAATTCTCATGCCTAGTTTCACATAATTAGTATTCCTTTTCTGTAGTTTTTCACATTTGTATTTTCTTCAGTTGTGAGTGGATGCTATCGATATGTCTAGAAAATACGAAGTCGATTTAGATACAAATATATGGAAGGTATGGTTTTTCTGATGCTGTTAAAATCTAATGTGTTTTTATTTGTAGATGCGGTAAATTTTTAATATTTTTGTACATATCTCCTACTAAGGAGATAAGTGCAAGCAACAACCATTCATTATGATGTGTAGTATAGTTGATGGGGATGTTCTAGTTATTTGGATTAGCATGAATCTTAAGGATAATACCCTCTATAGTGTAATCCTGCATTGCTCCTATTTCTAGAATATTATATTAGTGTTTTGCTTGGCAAGTTGGATATCATTATTGGTATTCCATTTGGAGGAATGTTATGTAGATGTACTGCATGTTAGATTGTGATAGCATGTCTAGGGGCCTATTCGGGTCATATATACATTTGTTAGCAAATTATATAGTTGGATCAAAGCGAACAAAGTAATAAATTGTTGAACCAATGCATGGATTTTGACCCAAGTGAATTTACATGCAGGGTTAATTAGTAATAGGGTAGCTTCAGTAGTTCCATAATTTCAAAACTTCTACATAAGAATTAGAATTAGTTAGATGATATGATTTATCAAATACATCTCATTTAGGCATTTTTAGGAGACAGCTACATGTTAAAGCAGGCTGATTATGTATTTGTATCTTCATTGTTAGTTTTCAATAAAATATTCTTTGGTTTTCATTATAATCTTATATTTGACGTGAACAAGAGTCATGAAATATTGGAATTCGACAACAAGCACAATCTGGTGACAGAAAATAATTAAAAGCTTCTGAAAGAGAAATATGGAGGATGATATTAGTGAAATAATCGTAGTAATATAATCATAGTTATGTGTGTACTTTGGACGAATATGAAATGCTAGTTTATAGTGTTGTTCATACTCGCCTGCTCCATTGTCTCTTTTATCCGAAATTAGTTTTTTATTATGCTTTTGACTTGGACATGCTATGAGATTTAATCTACTTAACCATACTAGTTTAAAATAAAGCCTTGTTTTGAATTTCATTTTATTCTATTTGTTCTGATTTATGCACAATTATTCTTCGAATAGGTAAGAGTGACATCAGCTTTGATTGAGTAAAGAAGGGGTAATCATTGGGACAGAATATCTATCTGATCTTGTAGAAAAGGGGCATAAAGCTCATAATCATGGTAATTACCTTGTAAATCTGTGATCTTATATTTTGTGTTATTATCTTTGTACTAGATGAATTAATTTCCTGATTCTATCATCATCATCGTAGTATTTGTATGCTGCTTGAATTTTTAGTGATGCTTATTTTAAAGTTGCCGCATATGAGCATGAGTTGGGTTAAATGTAGTTTGCGTTAGTACATCACAATGTATATATTCTCTTAAATCTTTGATTCATTCAATATAAAACTAGTGAAAATTTGACGCATTGTATTATGAACTATGATGCAGTAGGTCCAAATTGTCGCGTGTCTAGCTTTAGAGGATAAATTAGGTTAGGCATAGGTGACATTATGTGTCGAAATATGTTAGTTTGCTTGGTTGTATGAACGATGCAATTGGTTTAACTGTGATGGAGTAGGATTTTAGTTGTTGTGTATATGGCTGCATTAGGGTACGCGTAGGTTTTCTTATGTGTAGAAATGTGTTTTTGTTTCTTGTTTCGATGAACGATGCACTTGGTTTTTGTAACACCCCCATTTTTACAGATAGCAGCGGAAGCTAATCTGGGGTATTACTTCAAAGGTATAACAGTCATAATCATAGAAAACGAATCAAAAGAGTAGTTTTTGAAAATAAGTTACCATTCATTATTTCATCAGAGTTTTTACAAAAGAGAGGTCCCAACATCTAAAATACAACGTGCTAAAAAGTGTGAATGATAACGGTTTTTCCATCTTCAAGTCCTCGCCACTCTGTGCCATTAGTTACTTGAGATAAAACATGCTAAAAAGTCAACACAAAGGTTGAGTGAAATCTATAGGTTTAAGTAATATAATTTAAATGCAAATGTTATATTTGGGTTACGTTGATATACACCTGGTATTGAAAACATATTTATTTATTTCCATTAGCTCATGAATCTGAAGCCTTAGGGTATGGTGATACGTTATAGCCCCTGTGGGTACCTTTGACAAAATACCCGCGTGATTTCTAATGGTGTGCAATTGGTTACTCGTAACTGGGTACACCAACGAGGAGTCCAGTCCAAATAGATCTATTCACACCATTCGCGCTTACTATGAAATTGTATTTAACGTTTCATGATTATGGGGACTTAAAGCCAAAGCAGTTACTTAGGCAATAGTAAATTGAAATAGCATATAGAAATAAATGTATTCATGTTTATAGCATGTATCCCCCTTGCTGGTTTATAAAAAGATTAAAAAGCAAGGCTATGAACTCACCTAAACAGTTATAGGGAAATTGATAGCAAATGTATATGAAATGAAAGTAACAGCTTCGTCACAGGCAACCTGTCAATATATGTTAAGTCTTAGTTTGATTGAATATGCAATTTTTGAATATTAATGTTGGTTGAACGGTTTTTATATGTGAAATTGTATAGCAAAAGTATATTAAAATGAAAGTAATGGCTTCGATACGGGCAACGCTGGTGTAATATATGTAAAGTTCTTAAGTTTGATTGAATATGCAATTTTTGAATATTAATGTTGGTTTTGATATAAAGATTATCATAACACTGTTCGGGCCATCATAATTCAGAAGTCATTCAGTAAACGTTTGAGGAGCTAGGGCACTTTAAATCATAAACCCAACAACTCAGTTAGAACGTAATACCAAGATGAAACTCCTTAATATGAAGCTCCCTAGTATTGTGGTATGATATGAATCCGAGACATGATTTTTGAAAGCACATCGATGATTGATGATATAATAGTTATAACATAAACAGTTTTAAGGAAATGTTAAGCACGTCGAGCGTTAATTAAAGTTATGTTTTGTAATGTTTTGAATGTTTTTTTATACTTTTTCAAAATGTAACATTTTAGACCCTTGAGTTTAAAGAGTGGCAGAATATACCCTTGAAGTTTGCACTTTTATGACTTTCATCCTTCAACTTTTAAAGATATACAAAGTAAACCTTGTACTTTTAAAAGTGACATAATAGACCCATGTAGTTATAACTTTGATAAAATGACATTTTTAGTCCTTTTAGTTATAAGTTTCTGAAAGTTACGATATATACCCCTTGCATGGATTATAATTACAAAACATGTCCAAATTGCCATGCAAGCTTAGTTTAACATTTCAAAAGATATTTATAAGTTATAATAAACTAAAATATGAAGTTTTAATGTAACGCAAGATTAAAATAACAATTTGTTAGGCTAGGAAGCTAAACGGGTCAAATTAGGGTTTCAAAACGTAAACGCACGGATTTTAAGTTCAAATTCCTTCATTAATCAATAAAGTGGTTATTTTAACATTAGTTAAGCATGCTAGGATAGATTATAACAATATTTAATCATTATAACATTTAGTTTTAAGAAAAACGCGAAATTAGGGTTTCGGGTGTACGGTTTTGGATCAAAATGGAAAATGAGCATGAATTGGGTTATAAAACTTTAACAAGAGTTTATTTAGGATCATATGAACATTATAAATGTGTAGGAGAAAAAGTAGAATATCCATAACCTGGGTTTGAGCTTCAATGATCAACACTGGTGGAAATGGCTCATTTCGGGTAGTATTTCCACTCGTATGCCTTGTATCTTTACTCCAAGGCTTCAATTCTTAAGGGATTCGCTTCTTGAACTTCTTTAATGATCCTAGGATCATAAGGGAGCAAAGTATTGCTTCCTATGGGTTATAGAGAGAAGATGGGGTGGTGCGAGTTAGAATGAGTGCCCAAGACCCCTATTTATACTCGTTGGAGGTTAAGAGGAGTAAGCAAAGGTCTATATCTGGTCTTGACACATAGGAGGGCTAGGAATGAAGGTGTACAAGATATATTTGCAGGTGTGGAGGTCTAGTTCATAGGTTTGAAGTGTTGGCTTGGTTCTTGTGGTGTTGCTGCTTACATGGTGAAAAAGGAGACCATGTGGCCAATTTGGAGCCAAAGGAGACGAGATATTTGTTGTAGCAGCTGCATAAGCTACTTAGGATAGCATTTGTATGGGTTATTTTGCATAGGGAGTCCTTAAAATGGGTAAGAATTGCAAGAAAAGGGTCGCGGGTTCGTTTGGGTCCATTAGGGCTCAAATTGCTTAGGTTGCTATTTATAGGTAAAATGACCCTTAAGCTTCAAGGAACTTGTATGATCTGGTTAGGACACATAAGAGACCTAGGGGATGATGAGGAGGGTCTAGTAGGTGTGTTGGTTAAGCTAGAAACTAGCTTTGGTGAGGTGTGTACCCCATTTCTTGCCGCGGCTAAACAAGAAGAAAAAGGAAGACCATGTGCCATTTTTTAACTATATAAGGTAAAGATATTTGTGTGAGGTGCTTGTAAGCTGCTTAAGAATGAAGTAGCTTAGTCATTGAGGTGCTTGATTGCAAAAAGATTGGTGAAAATGGGTCAAAATGAAAGAAAGGTGTATACGGGTACATTTAGGGCTTATTAGGGTTCGGGTTAAGTTTTCTAGCTTGTAATTCGTATACATTTGATTAGGAATGATAGGTTACTGATCCTAGGACTTATATTAAGGATTATAATCAAAATTTGATAGGTGGTTTGGGTTAAAATGGGTAGAAAATGAGTAAACGGGTCAAAAGTTACAATTAGGGCATAATTAGGGTTTTCTAGCTTTGTTTCTTGTACATTGTTGTTAATATGGTGAAATGATGATGGAAAGTGATTGAGAATGTTGTAATTTATGTTATTATAACTTATTTAAGTATTGGTTTAGGTTTACAATGGATAAAAACAAAGAAACGAGTCATGGTTTAGAAACTAGCTCAGTTTTAGGGTTTAGAGTTTTGAATTAGGGTTTTGAATGTAAAAATCGATATGAAAGCTTATGAATGGAATAATTAGGGTTTACATATTGTATATTGAGTGTAGTAGCTTGTACACAAGTGATGGTGAAGAAATTAGAATGAAAACGGAGGTAAAACGGCTATTTTAGAGATCATGCTTAATGACTTGTACATTTAGCTTTTAAGGACTTGTACTTTGATTTAAAGAGATTATATATTTAAAATGAGATGTTATATTACTTGTACATATGCTTTAGTAGCTTGTGCATCCACTTTAGATGTTAATCTTTCATGGAATTAGGGTTTAGAGGCATCCGATAACGGTTTAAAGCTCGTTTTGATATAATGTTGTGAATGGTACATTATAGGAATAATGTACTTTGTAATAAGGATATTATGATATTGACTTGACATATTATGATGATTGCTTGACATATATGAAGACAGGATTGCCATAGATAGGTTGCGTGATCTCGTCTACTGTAGTTATGTAAGTTACATGACATACTGAGATATTAACAATGCAAGTAATGTAATAAAGCAAAAAATTTCCCCGTATAATTGTGATAATAGTAAAATAGGTTGATGAAAATTCTTGGGTTGTTATAGAATTCAAAGGTGAGATTATCCCATGTAGCAACATTTCTTCTCGGCACATCCCAACCTCGTCGGCTAAGTGACCGGGCTTTTGACACCCCTCAGAGAATAATTTGTCAAGACTCTCCGACTTTTGAACCCTTTACTAAAAACTTTCCGTAAAACTTAGTAAGTTTATAACTCGAAGCAAGCTAATTCCTCCAAAATTGAGACATTGTAGGTAAGTTAATTCCTTTAGAGTGACTTTCTTCTCGGAACCTCCCGACCTCATCGGTCAAGTGCCTAGGCTTTTGACACCTCACAGAGAATACTGATCAGAATTAACAAACGTCCGGTTTCAAAATTTTGTAGGGATTAACAAGTTTAAGCTCATAAGAATGTTTAAATATTAGAAGAAGACATTTTCCCTTTATTTATTAAGGCAACATATACTAGCAACATTATTATATTTTTCACATTTTTTTTCATTTTTTTCATTTTTTTGCAACATTTATATTTACACCGTATAGAGGGAAAATTTCTTTTTAGAAAATTAAAACATATTTTTGATCAAAAACTTTTATTTATCAATTCATCGATAAAGCTTTTTACTTCTAAAAAATATAGATTCTTAACGGACTTTAGGAGTGTAAATCTCTAACTTGTTTTTCAAAAAGAGCACGTATTATTAGTCATTTTAGAAGCTACTTGGAGAAAATCCACAAATTACACTCATGAGCTTTTAAGATTTCCACTAATCCTTGCTTAGCATTCCAATTTATATTTACTCTATCATTTCTCGTTCTTCGCAAATTTAAAATCTTTAATAAAAAGTCCGCAGAATGTTAGCCTCAATAAAAGTAAAGCTTTGCATATTTAAAGTCTTTATGGAAACTTGCAAAATCTTGGCCTTTTGGGCTAGAATTCATATTTGAAAGCTTCTTGTATAAAAGACTAGCAAAAGCTTATACATTTATAAAGGTTAAAGGAGTAAGCTGGAGCTCAACATGCTAGGTCAAGTCAAAAATTATTCTTATTCTCACCAGCGGAAAGTTAACATTTGTGATAAACACTTATTTTATTTTTGCAAAATTTTTAAATTTTGGCCTAAAATCACATTTTTTGTATTTTCTTGGTAAAACGGGGTTACGTGAAAGACATAGACAAATGCAAGTAGGATCAAATCGATAGATTCCCCCTCATACTAGAATGATACATAGTCCTCAATGTGGGGGTTGCCACCCTCCTCATACTAATTTCAATGTATATTCCTAATATAAAAGGGAATCTCACGTAAATCTAGAGCCGTTTATTAATTATGCCAAAGATTAAACGTTAGTCAATAAGATCAAGGATATTGGATTCCCAATATAAGCATGGCAAAGGATGAATATGAGTGAGCGATGGGACAAATCCAAGAGCTACGAGAGTCTTCATTAATCATAGGTAAATCCTGGGACAAATCATCACAGACAACAAAAACACAAGATTGGAAGAGGCGAGCCCCCTCACATTACACTTATTAGAAAATAGAAAGAAGATAGAAACACGGCGTTGCCTCCCGAGAAGCGCTTTATTTTTGTTAACCGAGTCACGAGTTTGACTCGACCCCGAATTTAATTGTCCATGGGGAATGTTTGGAGATCCGGGACAACCATGGGTGGTATGTCCCCTCTAAAGTAATGTTTGAGTCTATGACCGTTCACCTTGAAGTTAGGTCCGTTAGTTAAAGATAACTCAACAGTACCATACGGGTCTTAAGCTTGCTCGAGAAAATCTTTAATCGAGAATTGAAGAGAAGGACTTGATCACCAACGTTAAAGACGCGGTTCTTGATTTTCGAGTCGTGAATCTTCTTCGTTTTCTCTTTATAGATTAAAGAGTTCTCGTAAGCTTGATCATGAAGTTCATTAAGTTCATTCATTTGAACTTTTCGGTGATCACCCGTGGTCTTAAGGTCGAAATTGCAGTGCTTCAAGGCCCAATATGCCTTATGTTCAAGCTCGATGGGAAGATGACAAGCCTTTCCGTACACAAGCTAATAAGGAGTGCACCCGATGGGTGTCTTAAACGCAATACAGAAGGCTCATAATGCATCTTCCAACTTATCGGACCAAGAAGCACCGTTTTCACCAACGGTTCTATCTAAGATTTGTTTCAAACCACAATTTAAAACCTCCACTTGTCCACTCGTTTATGGATGATACGCGGTAGAGAGTCGATGGGTTACCTCATATTTAAGCATAACCTTTGCGAATTGGTCATTGCAAAAATGAGTACCGCGATCACTAATAATAGCATGAGGAGTTCCAAAACGAGCGAAGAGAGATTTTAAGAACTTACAAACAACTTGAGCATCATTAGTGGGGAGCGCTTTTGCTTCAACCCATTTTGACAACTAGTCAACGGCCACGAGAATGTACTTGTTCCCTCATGAAGATGGGAATGGGCCCATAAAGTCGATGCCCCATATGTCAAAGATCTCGCAAACTTGAATTGCATTTTGAGGCATTTCATCACGTTGTGAGATTTTGCCTTGACGTTGACAAGCGTCACACCGTGTGACCAAGTCATGGGCATCTCGATAAATCATCGACCAATAGAAGCCGAAATCAAAGACTTTTTTAGCGGTGTAGTTGGCACTATGATGTCCCTCGATGGGTCCATTATGGCAGACCATAAGGATATCAACGGCTTCTTGGCCGTATACACACCGTCTAATCACTTGATCCGCATAAATCCAAAACAAGTAGGGGTCGTCCCAAAAATAATGCTT
>BQNB010002772.1:92835-105800 GCA_026074375.1 Tanacetum coccineum
TCAGCAAATAAGCAAGATAAAGTAGTTAATGACCCATTGACTTCTAAACTTGCGAGATATAATGAACTAGTAGGATGTATGAAAAACGGGCAAAGTTTGAATTAACTAAAAGTGAGAATAATTATCTCTGACCGAAATAGAAAGGAAACTTCTTTAAAATCAAAACTTCTTTCTGTACAAATACAACTTCGTTCTACCCTTGACCATTATAAGTCAATGACGAAAGAAGTGACCATCTTGAAAAAGGATTTTAGACAAAAAGAAGATAAACACCTTGAAGAGTTTTTAGGTATGAAAAAACTAAAAGACAAGGTTGAAGATAGATTATTCAATCAAGATTAGTCTGTTCAAACAGTACACATGTTATGTAGACCAAAACCATTTTATGATGAAAAGAAAAAGGTAGCAATAGGCTACAAAAATCCCTTATATCTCACCCGTACAAAGCAAGTTCAGTCTGCCCTGTATAATGGTAATGAAATAAACAGGACCAATCATGCACCTGCTGTTGTGCATGACTCAGAGGACACGCTAGAGATAGTTATGATAACTAGGAATATAATGTTTGGGAAAATTAATAGCCCTTTGTGTGTTAAAAATATAATTAAGTTTGCACCCCCAGATTACTCAAAACAGAATTATCTTGCAATCTTTACACCTAAGAGAGATTTGACCCCAGATCTTTTGGTCCAAAGATGAACTAGAAATCAAAAGCATTAAGACCTTAGTTCCTAAACCACTTTCAACACCAATTGTATATCCACTTAATATACATGCCAAGCTTGTCCCCAAAGTTCTTCCAATAAAAAGTCAAGTGAGTATTAATCTTTATACAATAACACAACTTTTTACAGAATTTGACTAAACTTGCAAAAAAAGAATTATACCAACAGGTGTCACGGAAGGGGAAAGAGGTTTTGAACAAACAAAAAGATGTTACCTCACTGAAGTTATTCCATTTTTCAAAACTATTAAACAACACTTTGAAGGAGTTCAAACGGCTTTATATAAAGAAGTTACAGAAATGAAAGAAATTTATAATCAAATGTCAGCTGAGGTATACCAGAATAATATGGACAAGTAATGTGCTGAAATCAAAATGAAAAACCTTCTCATTGAGAATGAGAATCTAATTGCTAAACGTTTGTCGAATCAATTGTTGCACGCTGTAGAACAATCACGTTGTATGGATCTTGAAGATGAGATTTCTAACTTAAAACATGAGACTCAAAAAGATGTTAATAATATGACAAAATGTTTTTCTAATCTTGAGGCTGAATATCTAAATTATCAATTTAAGTATCAACACCTTCAAGAACGTTTTCGATATAACAAATCACAAACGTATTAGGATTCTCCTAAATTTGAGTCATTCTTTACAATACTTTAAAAGAAGAACTTCAAGAAAAAGACAATGTAATTAGAAACTTAAAAGTTTAAGTCTCTAAAATGAATGACAGAAGTGGTAAGGCAAATAGTGCTAAAGATGTCAAGGACTTCAAATTAACAGAATATGTCAATGCTCTTCTTGAACAAAATGAACATTTTAAAGCAGAAAATGAAAAGGTCAAGTAGCATTACAAGGAATTGTATGATTCCATTAAGATTACGCATGCTAACACTAATGAAAATACATCATCCGTGTTAACTGAAATAGCAAACCTAAAGGATCAGTTAAAAAGCAAAGTGTCTTGCGTCACTATGAACTCAGTCAAACCAAAAGTTCTTGCTCCTGGTATGTATGCCATCAATGTTGTACCAATCGCTCCTCGTCTTAAGAACAATATGAATGCTCATGTAGATTATATAAACCATCTTAAGGAAAGAGTAGGAGCAGTTTGTGAGATTGTAGAAGAGGCTAGAATAGCAAAACCAATAGATAACGCACTTGATTTTGCATGCCGTTACATAAAACTTTCTCAGGAATTGTTAGAGTATGTGATTGGCACTTGCCCAAAAGAAGTCAATAAAATCAATAATAAGGTTGTCTCTACCCCTTTAACTAGGAAAAAGCAAGTTACTTTTAATGTTACATGTAAAACTTTGACTAATAACACACAGGAACATGTAGTGCAATAGAAAACTCATTGGTATAATATCCCCGTGATTCCTTCTACAGGAGTAAGCAGTTCCACTGAAGCTAACAAATCAAAGCCTGGAAGCAATACAAAGAAAAATAACTATGAGCTATTCAATTCTATAGCCTGGATAGCATTTTACATTATAGATTAATTGGAGCATGAATTCGCCTAAGTGTTTCGTTATATAGATGTTAGGAGTAGATCACCATTGGAACATTTAGTTGGTGAGGGGTTTTTGTTAAGCAGGTAGGATGAGCTGTTTTTGATAGTGCGGGGGGGGTTGGTTGGACTTGGTGGTATCTGGGGGCATTTTTGGGAATGTTCATTTGGAGGTTTGGGGGGCATTCGATGGTGTGGGGTGGGTCACGTTTTGGGGGTTGGAGTGGGTTGGATTTAAACAATGAGGGGTTTTTGTGGGGGTGGAGGGTGGATGGGGGCCGGGGGGGTGGGCAGGGCGGGAGGGGGGGAGGGGACGGGGGGGTGGGGGGGGGTGTGTGTGTTTGGAAAACCGTTGAGGGGTGTTTTTTTTTTTTTTTTTTATTTTAATATTTTTTTTTTTACTTTTTTTTTTTAATTTTTTTTTTTTTTTTTTTTTTTTTTTTTTTTATTTAACAAGTTTTTTTTTTTAAGTTTTTTTTTTTTTTTTTTTTTTATTTTTTTTTTTTTTTATTCTTTTTTTTTTTTTTTTTTTTTTTTTTTTATCTTTTTTTATTTTTTTTTTTTTTATTTTTTTTATTTTTTTTTTTTTTTTTTTTTAATAACAAATGCTTAATTTTGGCAAATCATGATATGTGTGTTACTAAAAGTTTGAATTCTGTGAATGCAACCCCCACTGTTAAAATTGGTTTAAACAAGGCCAAACAAGTTTGGATAGCAAAAGGAAATCTATCTGTTAATGGCTTGACCAAAGCCACATAAGTTTGGAAAGCAATAGGCAAACTATTTGCTAATGTTGGTTATCGATGGAGACCCACAAGAAAGAAATTCACCTTAGGAAAGCATACTGGTGGGTATCAATGGAGACCTACAGGAAAGTTATTCCCCTTAAAAGAGCAGTGCCCCTTAACTCGAATTCTTATGACATGTACTACTATATCTGCTAACTAACAGGACCCTAACAAAATTTGAGGATCCAAAATTCCAAACTCTCCATACTTGACTGTTTTTAAATGCAGGTCATACAGAATGTCCTTTGGTATCTGGACTCAGGCTGTCCAAAACATATGACGGGGAATCGTTAAAAGCTCAAGAATTTTGTAAAGAAGGTCATTGGGACACTTAGATTCGAGAATGATCACTTTGGTGTGATTATGGGTTATGAAGATTATGTGATTGGTGACAGTATGATCTCCATGGTTTATTATGTGGAAGGTCTTGGTCATAATCTGTTTTTTGTAGGGCAATTTTGTGATTCTGATCTTGAAGCTACTTTCAGAAAACATTCGTGCTTTGTTCAAAATATAGAGGGAATGGACTTACTTAAAGGTTCTCGTAATACTAACTTGTAAATGATAGATGTTGATGAAATGATGAAGTCCTCTCCAATATGCTTATTGTCAAAAGCCTCCAAGAATAAATCATGGTTGTGGCATCGTCGGTTAAATCATTTAAACTTCGGCACAATCAATGATATTGCAAGAAAAGATGTGGTAAAAGTCTTACCAAGGTTGAAGTTTGAAAAAGATCATCTCTGCTCAGCGTGTCAACTCGGTAAAAGCAAAAAGTATTCCTACAAACCCAAATCTGAAAACACCAATATGGAAGTTCTTCATACCCATCATATGGATCTTTGTGGCCCAATGAGAGTGCATAGTACTAATGGGAAGAAATATATCTTGGTCATCATTGATGATTATTCCAGATTTTCATAGGTAATGTTTCTGAGATCAAAAGATGAAACTCCAGAGTTTGTAACTAAATTCTATGGAACATAATTTGTTAATCAAGTTATGACTGAATTCTATGAAAGAGTGGGTATATTTCACCAAAAGACTGTTCCAAGAACTCTGACAAAAGATTCCTTTACTATATATAAATATATAATAAATATATAAATATATATAAAAGAAAAGGGCTTAATAACGAAAATAGCTTTGTAGAAGTTAGTATTCATACAGTGTTACCGAAAGTATCTGTTTCTCAAATCGTTATCCACACAGTTTAAAACCGACCCGGTCGTTCTTCCTAACGAGTCGGTGAATTTGGAAGATCGAGCATCGCGGTATGGACGATATATGCTAGTGCTATAAATTTTCCCCCCCAAATCAGACATTATTTGATAAGATTCTCATCGTTCTACATAAAAAAATGCAGAAAACGAAAAACTAAAACAAAAGCAAAACAAGAAAGGCCAATTTAAAAGAAACGGGCTAAA
The DNA here is from genome assembly GCA_026074375.1 of Tanacetum coccineum. Taxonomy (NCBI): domain Eukaryota; kingdom Viridiplantae; phylum Streptophyta; class Magnoliopsida; order Asterales; family Asteraceae; genus Tanacetum; species Tanacetum coccineum. The sequence goes on from BQNB010002772.1 coordinate 97,291, forward strand.
ACCTTTCGTGTAACAGGTAACTATTAAAAAACTAGCGTCTTAAAAAAAACTAAATTATCAAAGCGAGAGATAAACCTAGAGAATGATTTTTAAACTTTAATTTACCCCTAAGTGACTCTCCTAATGTAAGAACACAAAGAAAACTAAGACCAAAAGCGAAAGGCTAATTAAGCTAGAAACACTGACAAAACGTTAACGGGATCAAACCCCGTGTCTTTAGCGAAACCAAATTTCCAAAAAATTTGAGCAACCCTACGGAAAGCAAATTTTCCATATTCCTAAGTCCCTACAGAGATAAACGCAGAAAATTTAATCACTAAAAAAGAATCTTTATTTTTTTGAACTTTCATGTTAATTTATTATGTGAACGTTAATTAATGTTTCACATCTAAAAAAATTATAAAAATCACTAACGCGTCTTCATAAAAATCGAGCAGGACAACTTATAGAAAGTAGCTAAATTTAAGAGGAATCTAGATAAAATGCTTGGGTAATTTAGCTTATTCCAATAAGCTTGTTGCAAATTCTAGACAAGGACGTTATAAGCTGAACTGATGGCTAAAAAGCCCTTAATGTTTATTAAATAGTGCAAAAAAAAAAAAAAATTTTTATTTAATTTTAAGCAACAAATAATTTTGGAAAAAACCCAAGGGTATATGGTGTTAGTGAGGACGGTAAAAACAGAGTTGGTTGAGGGTGGTAGAGGTCTCAGGTTCGAGACTAGGCTCACTTGGGGCTTCCCACCATCCCAACAATTTTTGTTTTGCATTTTTTATAAAGAAGCTTATAATACATCTACAAAATAATCAAATTTCTGTGAAAGACACTTTTTAATAAAACGCTATCAAATAATAACGCGCAGAAGAAGCTAAAAACAACCACACAGAATGAATTTTACTTATACACTTATAAAATTTAAGCAAATTTTGTTTTCTGCTTTTTAAACACGACTTAATACTAAGTGCTACTACTATAACCACCCTGTGTTTTTCAGTTACATTGACGACGTCGGATAAAATCCCCAATGTACCTTTTGTATTGTATTGCATTTGTCTCTTAAAACATAACAGTTTTTAAGATCTAAAACGGTATAAGCTAAAAATAGCGCGTTTTAAAGTAAAGCGGCCCTCGCGTCAATTAAATGAACCATCAAGCAAGGGTGAGTAATTATCTTTGAGAATAATTTATTAACTTTGTTTCGATTTACTTTTTTTTATTGCGAATCACGTTTAAAGTGTATACGTTTTCGCGAATAAACAAAACGTTTAGGCCACCTCCCGGAACCACCAAAACTTTTTCACTACGCTTCAACAACATTCACCCACATTTTAACCATACATAAAAATTATGTCAAGCGAAACACTCACTCTACAGCTTCTTATTGCCGAAATTATTCCAGTGATTCAAGCGTATATAAGAAAATTTCGCAATTTGGCATGTACAACACTTTCTCATTAAAACTAGTCATGTTATGTCTCACTTTGACCATGGTCTTTCCCTAAAACCCTCCCCTTGTTCCCTTGAATATCCCATGGTCAAACCCCCCCCCCTTTTTAATTTTTCTATCAAGATTTAGCACTAACCGATATCTGCGATTTCCGTTTTCCTATAACATAACATAAGTTATTCAACAAGATGTTTTCATACATCTAACACTTAACAAATAATATCTTATCTTTCTCTTTTCCTAGTCCAAAACCCACAGCTCAACCCCCCCCCCCCTCTAATCTACCCATACTAAATTTTTCTATCACTTATTTATACACTCTCATATCATATCCTGAAGATACCTCCAAAGTATCTGAGAAGCCTTGATAATTACATTATTATAAGTATTGAAGCAAGAAATTGAAGATTAGGGTCTTTTATTTGGAATACAAGGTTTTTCTTGGTTATAATCATGGATTTTAAGCTGTAAACACGGGTTTGCATTTGTTTCTCATCGTCACCATACATCATAAGGTCTTACTTTAACACTTTATTGCTTTTAGTTTATGAGTTTATGTATGTACATTAGGATGTGCAATAATAGTCTAAATCACCATTAGGAATAATTTTGAACAAGAAAAATTAATTTTACCTTTGGATTATGACGTTTTGTGGCACTTGTCTATCACATAGTTACTCTAATGTTGGTAATATCCGTGAATAAAGGTCTAATATAGATTCTTTGTACAATCTTCGTTTTAAGACTAAAACTAACTTGTACAATATTAATCTCAATATTAAAAAAGTCACTATTAGGGGGAAGAAAGATTTTATGATTCCATGTATAGTTAATAACTGATGATCCTTGATGAATCCTTGACATAATATGAAACTTATGGACGACTATATATATGTAAACATATGATACTATAGGTTTATAAAAGACTTTGTGTGTAATTGTAGGAGGTCTTAAAACAGTTTAACGATAATAGAAGACATATATATAAATAAGTTCTAATCTTAAAAGATCCTATAGGGTCATATAGGTACATTGAATTCCAAACAGAGGATTTCATGTTACACTATAAGACATAATACAATTCAGACGATTCCGAAAAGGTAAGAAACTTGTTAAACGGATTAAGAACGAAAAAGTTACGTATAAAAAACTGAGTTAGATCCACGTTACAATTATAGCGAAGTTTATAAAATAATTTTATAAAATTAATATCAAACAGAACATTAGATATTTTTAACTCAATGAGATAAATATTTTTAGGATTCCAAAATGATAAGGGCGCGACAGTAATTTTTTTTTAATGCAATTAATAACGAACGAGGAGAGATGATTATCGCAAGTTTACGACAATTAAAACTGTTATAAAACTATTTTATTATATAAATTTAACGAGAGTTTTCATAACAGAAAGTTACATTCTAGTGAGAACCTCAAGCAAAATTATATAACATGTCAATAACGGAGAACATCCCTCTGAACAAGAATCGTTAAAAACGAGCTCTAACGAATAAAATACGACATTTACGGGTTTTACGACAACATACGATTTTAAATAGAACGTCACGTCTGATGTGAACATAAAAGTTACTGTTCTAGAGCATCCAAGGGTCCACTCATATTGAAAATGTCAATTATGATAACTCGTCCTAATACGAAAAAATGGGCATAAGAAACGTTAAAATCCAGGCTTAAAAACGCAGCAGAGTATAGATCTATTTGTTACTAAAACCGACTAATTTAAACGTTTTTTACTTTTTAAACGTAATTTCCAAAAGCCGTAGTAGTTTTGGTGATTATGAACTATAATGGACTATTATAGTGTAGTTCTTCAAAGTAACCTATATGAGACTAGAGTTATTCATAAATGCGAGTGCCGTCTTCGGATGTGAGCGTAACGACGAGTATATAGATTTACGATAGATTAAATAGGACCTAACACCTCGTACGTCATGTCCATCGACCTCTTTTAATATGATACCCGAACGATAGTACTCGTGCGAATAACTAACTATAGAGGTATTTAGATAATGGAAGATCTTAATTAAAGTACTCGGTACTTATAGACGACCTATGATAATCTTTTAGGTTGCATTCGATCCTTTTACGTGCGCGCTTTATCTGCATATTTAGAGGATTATCAGAACTCAAGGTGAGTTCACGAGAGCCCCACATTTTTTACGATATCAATGATTGAGCGAAATTATGGGGTGTGAAACATGCTATTGTTTTATAAATAATGATGGCAAGTAGGGTATTTTATATCAATTACATGTTTTCACTGCAGTAGGCGATAACCCAATTTTACGGCCCATATCCATTAACTGCCCGCATTGTTGCATAGACTTTAATTGAGAGAATACATTATGTGAGCGGCGAATGATATTTAATAGATCTATCGGGAGCAACGACCGAGCCCCGTTCGGATGACAATCTATCACAGTGGCGCACAACTGATATAGCATGTCTAATTTAGAGATGTTTAAGGGGTTAGACATCCGGAAGCGAAAATTTGCAATATATTGCATATTAATGCAAGAAGATTGTCGAGCTTCAGTGTCAGAGTCGTGCAGAGAGTGAGTATAACCGTAATTCTGGTTCTGTGGGATTCGCATGTGTTGCATAACCTGGAAAAGTCCTTGGCGGTCCTGCTATTATGATTTATCAAACACTATGAATTCAACCACATAATTAGTTGACGTTTTTAAGCAATTGTCTTTTCAGGAGGTCGCGCGAAGGCATACAGGATGCCAGATATGCATTGGACTTATATTTACGGATTGCACGTCTTAATAGATTTAGTGCATCATATTTGGTGAGATGTATTGTCCATCTTTGTAAAGCTATTTAACAAATGAATCAAGAAAGCTATATGCTTTTGTATTATGTCCTTTTTAATTTAAATCCAATGTATCATTTTAAATTGCCTTTTTGTGTCGTTTCTTTATAAATATCTTGTGCTGGTGATCTTGAAGTGCGCGCGACGCCCGTGACCCTTATTTCGAGCTGCTGACCCAATTTAAGGGTTTATCAAACTACGATGTGTGAAATAAACTAAACTCAGACCTTGACGTAACACTAATAAGCAAATTGCAGATTAAAGCGAGAAGCAAGATTTTACAAGAGTAAAATAACAGATAAGAAACAACAAAGATAATCTATTCTAGACATAGAAATTGTATACAAAACAGACAACAAGCACTTTTAAGCTTATTTTTAAGCCATCTAACGGATCCTTATGGAAAATGACTCACGGATTCTTAAAGATTATATATTAAAGTATCTAAATCAGCAAACAATAAATATTTTGAAAGTTAAATAAGCTAAGAAAAGCCTTAATGAAAATGGCTTTGACGCAGACTAAAAAGGGCCTAACTGCTTGACTTTTAAGAACACAATAAGCAAAGGAAAAAAGCAAAATAAGCAAACACAGATAATGACCAATATTTAATAAGCAACTAAGGACAAAAACAAAATAGCAAAAGAACAGGCAGAAAAGCTAAAGCAAAGTAAATAAGCACTTAGTGCAAAAACTAACAAGCAAAACAGCCACAAGGGCACTATTTGGGCATATTTTTAAGCCCCAAGATGGATCCTTATGGCTTATAAGGGTATATCAGCTTATAGCTTGGCCAACTAGCTACAAAATTAAGCTAACAGAAAACATTTAGAAATTTAATTAAGCAATTAAAAAGCTAGGACAAAAGTACTGATGACACTCAGCAGCCGCTGACTTATTTTTGAAAAAACAAAGAGCTATATTGCAACCTTAATATAAGCTAGTAAAAAGACTTTAAAACCTATAATAAGCTAAAACAGATCAAGAAAGGCACCTAATGAGCTTATATAATAAAAATCATAACTTAAAACTAATAGGAGCTTATGAATTTAGGCTGCTGAACTTAGGACTATTTAAAGACTTATAAGGACTATGATAGAATTGAAAACTACCAAAGGCCACTTACAAATTTCTAAACCTACTGCATTTGGACAATAAAAGACACTAAAATAACTCTTAAAAAATGATTTTAAAAACCTTAATCTAATAAGCTAATGAAAACAGTTTTGTGTAACAGTTTTGAAGGACCAAATAGGAAAAAGCTTAAAACAAACTACAACACTTAAAAACTTGGAAACATAGATCAAAAACAGCTTAAAAGGGTGGTTAATGTCAATCAAATGACCTATATGGTTTTGAAAACATTTTTTTTGACCTGTTTGACCCACTGTCCCAAACATTCCTTAAAAAAGTAGATACATTAAAATAAGTTAAAACAGGTTAAGCAAAGCATCAAACAAGAACTAATAAGCACAAATAAGACACAATAAGCATAAACAAAATTGAAATAAGCACATATAAGAAGAATTTAAGAAATGAACAATTAATGCATAAAAATAAGCTAAAATAGAAAATGGGAGTGTACCTTGATCCCTTGCTTAAAATAGGGATAAACTTAGACCTATTAAGGTCTTTTTTAATGACATTTTATATAAAAACTAGCAAGGAGCAAAGAAAAGATTACAAAATAATGGAACTAGGATTTTTCATCCAAGTGTTCCAATCAAAATTTGAGCTACAACGACTAGAGCACCAATGAAAAGACAAGCGAACAATATCGTCAAAAAGGAGATCTAAACGAGGGAAGTTGATCCCAAATAAAACTTGATTGCGAAACTTCCAAATAACCCACCAAGAAATGTAACAAACGCCTTCAAACACATCCTTGAGCCGCTTGGAAACTCTGAGATTTTTGAACCAAAGAAGCCAATCCTCATATGAGTGAAAAGTCTTGATACTCTAATTCCCACCAATGAACAACCTTAATCATTAACTGACGAGCCAATCGCTGTAGTTATTTATATGCGGCAGATGTACATGTTTGGCGGTTTGTACAACATGTCAAAACATCCAATGAGTCGGGATTTGGAAACAATTCATGGTCACTTTTAACATGTCCAACGTGTTTAACACATTTCTTTTTTAAAAGATTTTTTGGGGTTTTATCCATTTGAACAGTTAGTGACAAAGAGTTGGTATTAGTTTAGTAAGTCCTCAATTTGATTAGCTATCTGATTTATATGTAACTAATGTTTATTCTTTTTAACGATTGACAGGTATAAATGAACAACTTGCCTGCCGAAGGAGGTTAGTGTAACTTCAAACAGATGAAACATGTAGAATAATGATATGGTTTTTTAACACTAAACCATGCTAATAAGTTGTTAAATTTGTGTATTGCATTCTGTAAACACAATAATCTGATTTGAGTGTCTAAAAAACCTTATTGGTTGTTAGGCTTATAATCACAGTGCTAATGATTCGATTATAGGTATTGCCAACCATCTCTTCATGTGGGTTTAGTGTGGGTTATGTATTGGCAGTAAATCGTGGGAGTGTTTCAGATTTTTGTATATCACAAATTAGCCATGTTATGTATGTTTCTTTTTGGTGCTTTATAGTCTGAAATTGCATGCTAAAAATAACAGTGATCATGTTTTTTTAGAGAATGTTGCATTGCTCAGTCAAGTCGCTAACGGATGTATGTGGAGATCGATTACATAGATATGAGATGTATGTGGAGATCGATTAGATAAATATGAGATGTATGTGGAGTGTCACAGATCTCGGCTTGGCCCCATTCACATAGTCGGTCAATAAACAGTAAAATAGGGCAAGTCCTGTCACAACAATGAGCTCAAATATTTGTTAAGGTAACAACACTACGCTTACATAGTTAGATTGTACTTTTTTCGTGAAAAGAATTTTAGATTATTTACGATTTTGTTAATCTAATATGGAAACTTACCGTAAATATTTATCAGGGAGTACCATCGAAAATTTTAGGGCAGTTTCTTTACATTGCCCTATTGAAAATTTAAATAAACGGATATACTCTTTTCGATTTTTAAAATCATATACTCTAAACTGCTTAAAAATAAGCAACTCCAAACACCCTCTATAGGTTTGGAACTGAGTTTATGTTTTGATGTTTTGTTGGATAGGTATTACAAGTTTCGCTAGAATGGAACAAGTAATAATATCGGCTCCGGATCAGGAGTGTTTAGTGATGGAAACTGATAAAGATGAAATTTCTGCTAAACTCACTACAGCTGATGAAAATAGTTCAATTCCAGTACAAATGCAACTGATCTAATAGCCTCAGGTGACACTTTGAGTACTAAAGTTCATGAAGCAGTGAGTGGTGAAACGGGTTTGGGTAATACTTTAACAGATAGTACAACCTCAAAAAAGAGGAAGAGAAATCAAAGGGCAAAGAAGACAGCCATGGTTAACGTTTTGAGTGCTAAAGTTGATGAAGTAGTGAGTGGTGAAACGGTTCTGGGTAAAACTGTTACCGATGATACAACACCAAAAAAGAAAAAAAAAATAGAGAAATAAGAAAAAGAAGAAAGTGGCGGGTAACATTCTGAGTGCTAAAGTTGATGAAATAGTGAGTGGTGAAACGGTTCCGGACAAATCTGTAACCGATAAGACAACACCAGAAAAGAAAAAGACGGAAGTTGCGGGTAACGTTTTGAGTACTCAAGTTCATGGAGATGTTAGTGGCAAAGCGGTTCTCAGAAAAACTAGAACTATCAATACAACACTGATGACGTATACTAAAGTAACCGAAATACTAGGATTGTTGCGGATCCTTTCCCGACAAGGGACCCACTCCGGCCACTACTAAAGTAACCGAAATACTAGGAAACCCTAGTACTAGACACATATAAATAGGGATCATAATACATTCCAAAAGGTACACATTTTTCTTATTCTCTCTGACATATACTCTGACAATATGAATACTTACTCTCACACCGGAGTCTAATCGTGGGGTCCGTCCCCACGGTAAGACTAACGGTTTACTTTTAATTGTGCATAAAATAATCACTTCTCTTGCTCTAGTACAAGATCAAGCATTCAAGTCATTTGGAGGCCCGACCCGACAAAAGACTTCGACACTTTACTAAACCCGACACAAATTTTGTACTAACAATCACTAAATATCATTCATCCTTAGTAATTGCTTACAGTAAAAAGGGTCTTAAACCTTTACGATGA
>BQNB010002772.1:108891-119300 GCA_026074375.1 Tanacetum coccineum
CCTTAAACATTGAGGACAATGTTTTGTTTTAGTTTGGGGAGGGAATCTATCGATTTGATGTTACCTGCTTATTGTTTTGTTCTCACATACCCGTTTTCCCATAAAAATAGCAAAAATTTTAAATTTTTAAGATCTTATTTGTAGGAAAAAATAAAAAAATAAAATATTAGTAGTTGAAAAGAAAAAAATAATAATAATAATAATAAGTGTTAAGACACGAATGTAGGTTTTCCGTTTGTGAGAATAAGAAGTAATTTTTGACCCGATCGAACGTGTTGAGTTCTAGCTTTCTACCTTAACAATTAATGATGATAGTTTATGCTAGTCTCATGTATACTTTAAACATGCTAGACTTGAAATCGTTAGTAAATGAAGACTTGTGCTAATCTCAAGTAGATTTTAAATATGTCGAGTTGGATTTTATATAGGCTGATTACGAATAAGAGATGCTAAACAAAGTTTATTTGGAAAACTTAAAGGCTTATAAGAATAACTTGTGGTTTTTCTTCCCCGAAGTTCTTAAAATGATTAATTATACGTGTTCTCTTTAATTTTTACAAATTAGAGTTTTACTCTTAAAAGTCTAATCAACATATTTAGAGAAAAAGCTTTATCGATGATGAAGTCAACATCGTTGGTAAATAAGAATTTTAGTTCAAGTTTATACTTTGGTTTTCTAAAATGAAATTTTTCTATTTGCAAAAATAATGTGTTGAATTAATATAAAAAAAATGTAGTTGGTGAATAAAAAGGATGCAAGTTATAAATCCTTAGTGTTAATAATAATATACAAACTCCATCGCAATAAAGTACATGGGCATTTGTCGGTTCGCTCCTGATGTGACATCGAAAGAAAGGGTGGAGGATGTATATTTAGGGTTGGTATCATAATAAGTACACGAGCTCTTGTCGGAGGCGTGGCCGATGTGTCGTCGAAAGAAAAGTGATACCGGTTCCTAGCCTAATAATGTAAATAATAATAATAATGTTGCAAGTTAGAAAATAAATAGTAAAAGTTTCATTTTCTAAAACCAAAGTATTCTTTTGAACCAAAATTTGCAAAAGTCTACAAGGCTTTTTCATCGGAAGTTCATGCATTTTGATTTTTATTCTTCGGATAGGGTGTCAAAAGCCTTAGCACTTACCCAATGACGGTGGGATGCTAGAGAAGAAAGTCATTTATGGGGACATGTGGAAAACCATCGGATGTCTTAGCTAAGGAGGTTTTTGTTTGCTTTGAGTTGTGATCTTACTAAGTGATTAACATATTAGCCCAAAAGGCCCATGTGTAAAGCTTGGTCGGATTCCAACTATCTAAATATGTGGATTTAATGGTTTAAATTAATTTGAGCACACACACTTAAATATATGATTTATGTCGGGAAGAGAAATTCACAAGTTGTAATTATAAGTAGTTTTAGCATCTTAGCTTGTACTTAACGGTGATTTTATTTTTAAGCTTAGTATGGAAAAGTGAAAAGTCAGGAATGACGAATTTATCTTTTAAGACACTTTTCAAGTGCTTTTTGTTCTATGATCCTAAAAGTTACCACTAAGGTAATGAAAACAATACATTGTGTCACACAAGAATAAGTTGTAGTTAGGTAGTTAATTATTAAGAAAAATTAAAAAAAAAGAAAAAAGCTTTTGAAAAAAATAGGAAACTGGTGTTTTATAACTTGTGTCTCTTATCTCTCTCACAGATATCTTTGTCTACTTATAAAGGTTTAGTTTGGGGGAAGTTTTGAGATATTTGGCTTATTAAGGCATGTATTATTGCATGTAGGACATGTAATATTGGTGAGGACACGCAATCGTTTGTTTGTGGGGGAATATATTTTGATAAGTGTAAATACACATTTTCTGTTTTAACCCAAAATTAACCCTAAAGGACCAAAAACACACTTAAAATGGCAAAGATTTACTTGTTTTTGTGTTTTGTGTGTGCAGGTATGGATAAAATAAAAATCACAAGAAAACCGTCAAAAACGGGCAAACACGAACATGAGAAACGGAAGAGCACAAAAGAAGCCAGGAAATCAAGCCAAAGTCAAAAAGTCAACATTGGTCAACTCTCAATCAACTCAGTCAAACAACAAAAAACCCAAAGTTACAAATCTAGTCCCTCAAGTTTCCAAAGTTACACAAATGGTCCTTGAAGTCTTAATGGGCCCTTTATACCTTAAAACCTCACCCGGATCCAAAGCCCATACCCGGCCCAAAACCCTAAAGCCCATTACCCTTTTATAAAAGTCCAAGGACCAAATGTACCAATTCTAAAAGTTATAATACACTTGGATGTGTATTACTTTTACACTTCACAAAGAGAGGGACTTAAGTTGCCAATAACCCAAAGTTTAAATCTTTTTACCCGTTCAGTTAAAAACAAGCAGGAAAATTCGTTTGTACTGTTCATCGTCTTCTTCACGTTTTACCATGGTCAAATCAAAGGGCTTTCATCAATTGAAGGGTAAGATGGACAATTCAAGGGAAGTAGTACAAGATGGCAGGGTCAAATTAGTCATCTCAAAGGCTCTAATTGGCTCACTCAAGCAAGAAGGCCAAGTGGAAGTTGGGATTTGCATTGGAGTCACTCACAATGAAAGCACAAGAGCTTCACAACGGATTGCCACGCTGGCAATCCGTGTGAGTTCAATTGTGATCCAAGGGATGACAATAATGATCAAATGATTGGCATGTCTGAATGGCAGAGATGGGAGGAGCGTCTAACAACCTCTAGCTCCTAGAAGCTTCAGAGATGCACTATAAATGCTCACACTCCTCACACACATACTATCTTTTTTTTTTACTTTTTACACCTAGTTTAGCTTTTACCTTTTTAATTGCTTATTGTAAGTTTCTTTTAAAATCAGTTGTAATTTTCTTTTTAATCATGTAATCAAAGCTTTCAGTTAATGAAATTTAGTTTGTGATTTGTCTTAATCTCTTTACCTTACCATAAGTTCTAAAATAAGCTCTATTGATTTAAATTGTTACTCATAAGCTCTTATAAGCTATCTAAAGCTCTCACTAGTCTCTAAGCTAGTGATAAAGCTTGATTCAGTCTTAATACTACTTAAATCCTAAAATTAGTTAATACCTTAACTACTTTGGACTTTTAAAGCTTATGGAAGGGGATCCAAAGATGGAAGGGATCCCAAGGACTTTACTGGCTTATCCTAGGATAAGCCAGAGCTGTTGACAAGCTCATTTGAGCCCTTTAGCTTCTGTTTAGCTGAAGCCATTTGTAAGTTTCTTTTTAAATTCCTTTGTCATTTAAATATTCAGCTTAATAATTGATTATTTGCTTACTAGCTTTGCTTATCTGCTTATGTAGTTGTTGAATTGGGCTTATTTGTGTTTCATTTTGATTATTAATCATGTTTTCCTATCTGTTTTTAGTTAATATAGTTTAGAGTTTAGCTTTTCATAATCTGTCTTTAAAATCCATAAAAACAAAAAAATAGATATCATAGTGTAGATCTTTGATTTTAGCTTATTCAGTTGTGGATTTATGTTTGATAAGTTGGTTATAAGCTAGTTTTCATCTGTTAATTAGGTCTTGTTAGCTAATTTTCAAAATTACTAAGCTATATGAAATCTGTCAATAGCTAAAGGGGTGTTTGGTTTAGTCTTGTTTGACCTATAAAAGTCAAAAGATCTTGGAAATTTCTCTTTGGTCAGCTTTGTTTGCATGTTTAATTAAGTTCTAAAAAGGTTTTGATAATTAGTTTAGTCTTTTAAACATCTTATGGCTTATTTTGTTTGACTGTGCACCAGGGGAGCTTTTGTTCTCAATAGATATTTGAGTTTTTTTTATCCCAACTTTCCTAGGTGTAATTTTTGCTTGGTAAGTGTTTAGACATACTCTTAAAGTGTGTCTACTGCAGGTTTGACCACTTTGGTCACCTGCATTTTTGGTTTAACCAATCTTCAATTGCACCAGCAGTATTAACAAAAAGTTAATACTGTTGGACTTATTGAATCCAAGTTAAGGCAGTTTAAATAAGTTTTAGCTTTTAAAACTCAGTAGATTTATAGATTAAATATAGGATAAGTTAGGTTAAGACTTAATTTCAAATTTCTAGCTTAATCACTTAGGTACATTTAGTTTAAAAGTTCATAAAAACTCAAAAAGCCATAGAACAGTAGTATTTAGTGGTCAGCTTCTTAATTCGAATTTCTAGCTTATATTACTTGTTTTTATGATTTGGATTATTAGCTTATAGATAGGTAATTAAGTTTTCAAAAGCTTATCCTCTGAAATAGCTTATTGTGCTTTTTAGCTTAATGTCTTTTTGAGATTTTTGAGTTTCATTCCTGAGTTTGCTGTTTTCAATCCTAGATTTAGAAGTCTTGTAGTGATTTAAGCTTGAGTAGCTTGTTAGATTAAGCTTCTGCATTTCATAGGGATTCTAGAACAAATTTTACTTTTGATTTGAGCTTATATTGAGCTTCGTGCAAGAGTTTAAGTCCAAGTAAGCCATTTTGAGCTCAAAGACTTACTTTTTGAGAACAGCTTATTCATAAGCTGTTTCAGAGCTTATTTGTCATTTTCAGACAAAAAGTATAGTTTTAAAGTTGTTTAAAAATAGGTTTTTAATAAATTTAGATATTTAGTTTTTGTTAAAAGTGAAAAAAAGAGCAAAAAGGGTTGTAAGCCAACCTTGAACCCGTGACCTCTCCCTCACAAACCATGCATGTTAACCATTGTGCTACAATAGCTCATCCGTGAGCTATTGTACACATTTTAGTTTTAACCTTTCTTTGGGTTTAAGCCCATATTATAAGTCGTAGCACATAAGCTCAATTACCCAGCTTATTAGATAAGCTGGGTAAGTTTTCTTATTTTTCTCTAAAACATTGTTGCATTTTAGACTTTTCATAAATTTTTCGTATTTTTCCATTTAGTAGAATATTTTTAATCATTTTTCTTAGGTTTTAATTTTCGAAAATACATAAAAAATAGAAAAAGTTTTATAAAAATACAAAAAAATTGTTTTTAGTATTAGAATAAATACTTTTAGGTTTACATTCAGAAAAATCATTTTCAACACTTTTAGATTTTAATTTTCATTTTTAAGCCTTTATTTTTAATTTTAAAAATAGGATTTTAATTTTTAAAATAGTTAAAAATAGTTTTCTGAGTTTTTATGTTATTTTAGACTTTTCTAAGTTTAAAAATCATTTTTCTAAATTTTTAGGACTTAATTTGCTATTTTTTAGGATTTAATTAGATTAAAATAGTTTTTAATTCATAATAAATTCAAAAATAATAAAAAAAATATTTTTCTTTTTCTTAAAATTTTCTTTTGTCCTATTTTAGGTTTAGAAATTTAGTTTGCATTTTTAAGAGTTAGTTTTGCCTTATTTGCTTATTTGTCGCGTTTTATTTGCTCCCGTTAATTAGTTTAAGTGCTTAATTGCTTTTGTTTGCTTATTTTAATTGTTGCTTTCAATTAGTAGTTATAGATAATCAAATAAATCTTTTCTCTCATTCAAATCATAATCCAAACTAAGGCGTGGTTTCAATTTCATAAGTCGTTGGGGAAACGACCCGGGAAAGCATATTTCCCGGTTTAATATGTATTATATTATATTATATATATATCTTTTAGAGTGGATTTTTCTTAAGGGAGACTTTGGGAAAGTTCTTAATTGCTCTTTTGGAATATAGTATATTATATATATAGTAAAACTCTATAATCAATTATCTCCATACCACTTCCTAAAACCATGTCCCTTTGCTAGCTAAGAGTAGTAGTTTAAGTACATGTTTTGGTGGTTTTTAAGGTAGTTTAGGCTTTCTTAAGTACATGTATTAATGAGTTTTGTGATGTACAAGATTATGCAAGATTTGCTTGGGTGGTTTGTGTGTATGCTGCGGGTATCAGGACACAAGATGGAGTAAAATGGTTATTAACCATTGGGTAATAGGCTAACTAGGAACATATTGTACATGTTTTAATTAAACATAGGTTGTACAAGTACTTAGGGATCATTAAGAGATTTTCTAGTTGCTTTAGTCTCCTCATTCGGCCAACATAGGCTTTTAACACAAGAATTGATTTAATTTTGTGTTTAAGGTTTAACAGTGGGTATTGGTTTGAGTCTAGGTAAGTCTAGGTATTTTCGGGGTGTGTCTAAATGTATTTTATTGCGAAACGTAAGCCTTTTACGTGACCAATAAAATAAAATATGCAAAGTTAATAATTATCTTCTTAATAATTATATAACACTTGTTTGACGTAAACCTTAATTTATTTGGTGACCGTTTACATTAAATGATTATTTTTAGTCTACGCGATTTAGCTTAAAAGTTAATTTAAAAGTAAACGCGTATTGGACCAAAATAAATAGTGACGAATAATAGGAGTCATAAAATGACCTGAAATTGAGAAATGTTACAGTCTCCACCCGTTAAAAGAGCTTTGTCCTCAAAGCTTAAGACCTTGTAGTGGATGACGAAGCCCGGTTTGTGAAGAGATGTGGGTATTTCTTTTTGAACGAATCCTCATGTTCCCCGGTGAACTTAGGGCCCCGCCTAGAGTTCTAGAAAACCTTAACCAATGGTATTCGGCTTCGCTTCAATCGTTTGATCTCCCGTTCCATGATTTCAACGGGCTCTTCCACAAAATGGAGCTTATCGTTAACATGAATTCCTTCTAACGGCATGACTAATGGTTCGTCAGCGTAACATTTCTTCAGATTAGACACATGGAAAGTATGGTGAACTCTGCTCAACTCTTAAGGAAGTTCCAGCCTGTAGGAAACTTTCCTAACTTTTGCTAACACCTTGAAAGGTCCGACATATCTTGGGTTTAGCTTGCCTCGCTTACCAAACCGTACGACCCCTTTCCAAGGCGAGACCTTAAGCATAACTCTGTCCCTAATCTCGAACTTCATCGGCTTTCGTTTCCGATCGGCGTAGATCTTTTGTCGATCCTGAGCTGCTTGCATCTTTGCTATCAGGCGATCTTTTCCGTTTTTCTTGGATCAATTTCCGGACGTATCTTGGGTATCCCCACCTCGGCCAAGACAATGGTGATCGACATGTTCGGACTATACATGCCTAATAAGAGGCGGACCTTTATGCTAGCGTGATATACTTTATTGTATGAAAAACTCGGCCAATGGCAAATGTATAACCAGCCATTGCCAAAAAGCGATTAAAGCAAGACACGTAAGCATGTCTCGAGAGTTTGAATGGTTCTCTCGCTCTGTCCGTCAGTTTCTGGATGATACGCAGTGGCTCTTAACAATATCTGTACCCAAAGATTTCTGAAATGATCTCCAGAAATTTGAAGTAAATATTCCATCACGATCTCAGATAATTGAGGCAGGCATCCCGTGTCTTGCCACTATCCTGTTCAGGTAAAACCTTACCAACTTGTCCAATGGATCATTCTCTCTTATTGGCAAGAAAGTGGAGCAGATTTTGTAAGAAGAGACCACACAATTCACCCAGATGGTGTCCCAAAAAAACCTTGCGGACGTCTTAGGATGATTGGTCGATATAAATTCCTTCGTGATGTTATCCCACTTCCATTCGGGTATATCAGTGTGTAATTGCTATCCTGAAGGCCTTTGATTTAGCCTTGACCCTTTGCATACGGTCAGAAATTTGCTACAATCGTGGCGTGTCTGCCTTTATATTGGGCCACAATATAGCTTTTTCATGTCCTCGAAACTGTTACATCTTTTACCGAACCGGGCTGGATAGAATATTTCACTTGTGGGATTAGTGCATTATCAACGGATTAGTCTCCATAGCAAGTAACAACTCCTGCCGTGTAAACATATGGGTCCATCGGAGACGTGGTATTCTAATCTTTCCTTGGGTAATCCCTTCGATTATTACCTGCATTACGTCTTAATTACACGAGGGTTCTTTGGTTTCTGGGCTTACGTATTGGCTTCTTGTATTCGTTTGTGGATGATCCAAGACATTTGCGCATTAATAAGGCTCCGAACTGTAATGGCTCCTCACTTTTCGGTCCGTACGGACTCAACGCATCGGCCATACGTTTGCTTGCCCGAGTGATTAACGAATGGCAAATCGGAATCACTTAGCATGTTATAGCCTACGAGCTGCATCATGTTAAGCTCCTTATGTTCGTGAATGGGTTGTCAGCTTTTATGGTCGGTGAACACTAGGTTGTTTGGGCATTCTGGTTCGATAAGGTTAGTGTCTCTATCATTTTTAGAGCATAACTATACCACCGATACTTGTTCTAATCAGGTGTGGTTTGTTCTATCTCGTGACTTTTAGTTGTTCGAGAAGCATAAGCAATCACCTTTTCTATTTGCTACAATACTGCACGCACCTAAACCCTTGTATGAAGCATCACAATAGACCACAAAATCTTTGCTTCCTTCAGGTAAAGCCAGAATTGGTGCACTGCATAACTTCTGCTTTATTAACTGAAAAGCATTTTCTTCCTTTTCGCCCCAGTCAAACTTGATCCCCTTTTGAGTAAGATTCGTCATTGATTTAGCAATCTTCGAAAATCCCTCAATAAACCTTTGATAGTAACCAGCAAGACCTAAAAATTAGCGGATCTCCGTTAGTGTCTTAGGAGATGCCCAATCCTTGATAGATTCTATCTTGGCTGGATTCACATGAATGCCTCTTCTATCAATGACATGACTGAGAAATTGTACTTTCGGAATCCAAAATTCACACTTTGAAAACTTGGCATACAACTTCTCTTTCCTAAGCAATTCCAAAATTGCCTTAAGATGTTCTTCGTGCTCTGTCTTGTTCTTTGAATAAATAAGTATATCATCAATGAAGACGATTACGAACTTATCCAAGTAGGGCTTGCACACTCGGTTCATGAGGTCCATGAATATCTCAGGTGCGTTTGTTAGTCCAAAGGGCATAACCTGAAACTCGTAATGACCATACCAAGTTCGGAATGCCGTCTTTGGAATGTCTTGTTCTCATACTCTTAGCTGGTGATAACCCGATCTCAAATCTATATTTGAATAAATACTGGATCCTTGGATTTGATTGAATAAATCGTCGATCCTCGGGAGTGGATAACGATTCTTCACTGTTAGCTTATTCAACTCCCAGTAGTCAATGCACATCCTGAATGACCCATCCTTCTTTTTGACGAACAAGACCGGGGATCCCCAAGGTGAGGAACTAGGTCTTATGAATCCTTTGTTGGAAAGCTCTTGTAGTTGTTCTGACAATTCCTTCATTTCGGATGGTGCAAATCGATACGGTGCTCGAGCTACGGGCGCGGCTCCTGGAATCAAGTCGATCTGGAATTTCACTGGTCGAGCTGGAGGAAGACCCGGCAAGTCCTCGGGAAACACTTTTGAAAAATCTTGAACGATTGGTACGTCCTTAAGTTTCTTTCCTTTCGACTTGTCCTCCTCCTTCTTGGCGGATATTTGTGCCAAAAAGATTTGACATCCTTTCGCCATGTACTCTTGAGCCTTCAAACATGAGATAATGGTTAACCGAGATTCTCTTCCGTTGTTACTTTCGTCACCATGAAAAATTAAGGTTTCATTCCTATAGGGAATTCAAACAAGTTTCTCATCACACACGATCACGGCGTGACACCTTCCTAACCAATCCATGCCGATAATAACGTCGAAACTACCCAGTTCTACGGGCATTAGATCTATGTTGAACGGATGGTTTAAGAAATTTAAAGTGCAACCTCGTATAATAGTGTCTATCCCGACTATTTTCCCGTCAGCTAATTCGACGTTATAACTATTTCCTAATGGAGTTGGGGCGATGTCAATCAGGGAACTGAACGCAGTAGATATAAAACTTCTATCGGCACCAGTGTCAAATAAGATAGATGCATAGCGGTTGTTTAAGAGGAACGTACCCGTGACAACATTGGAGTTCGGGTTCCTCGATGCATTCCCATTCTTCTCTGCATTTCCAACTGCGTATACCCAGCCTTGGGCATTCCCATTTCCCCCATCCTCATTCTTCAATTTTGGACAATCTCTCTTAAAATGTCCTAGAGCTCCATATTCAAAACAACCATTCCCCTTGGGAACTACCCTATTGTCCCTCTGAGCATTAGCAACATTAGTGTTGCCAGAACCTCTGCAGTCGCAGGCAAAGTGCCCTACCTTGTTACATTTTTGGCATTTTTGAGTACACGGGTCATTGTGATGAAAATGGCACTTGGTGCACTTAGACAAAGATCCACCATACGGCTTCTTTTTTCCCGCCCCTATATTGTAGACCTTGGTGACATTCTGTCTCTTGAAGGGTTATTGTTGATGGCCATGGTTGTTTCTGGATGAATCATCAGCCTTCCTTTTGTTGTCAGTCTGCCTTTCCGCATAGGTGCGGAGTTTCTGATCCATCAAGTCGTTGGCCAACTCAATAGTCTCATCAAACGTCTTAGGTCTGGCAGACTTCA
>BQNB010002773.1:0-121224 GCA_026074375.1 Tanacetum coccineum
AATAAAAGTCATTCGAAGATGATTTCCAAAAATGTTGTATGAATTATGAAACAATTTGGGACCTATGATGTAAACTTTTATTTCGAATGAATGTATTTAAAAACGTCTCTTTTCGAGTCGTTTTCTATGCTTGAGTTATTGTATTAAGACGTAGCACCCCAAATGACCCTTCCGCTGTGATATATGAAAAATAGGGGTGTTACATCATCAATGAAATGCCCCATGCTTCCCCTAAACAATTTGGGCCCTGATGAATCTGGGGTCTGTAAATGAGATACAATTTAGAGGCATGATTGTTCCACTGATGTATCTAACAACTAACAGAACTAATATTTAATTTTCCATATGTCTTTGTGCTAGGTACCAAGCTAACCCTAAGGAATACCACCTTGTAGCTGTAAAAGAATTTTTTAGGTACCTCAAAGGAACTCCAAATCTAGATCTTTGATATCCAAAAGAATCAGGCTTTGATCTCAAGGCATATTCAGACTCTGACTATGCTGGTTGTAACCTAGATAGGAAAAGTACATCAGGAGGTAGTTAAATACTTGGTGAAAGTTAGTGTGTTGGAGTGCAAAGAAGCAAAACTCAGTGGCTATGTCATCCGTTGAAGCTGAGTACGTTGCTTCTATTGGGTGCTGTTCTCAAGTCCTCTGGATCAAAAGTTAGCTGGCTAACTATGATTTCCTTTATGAGAAGGTGCCTATCTTTTTTGATAATACAAGTGCCATTTCCATTTCAAACAACCCAATTTTGCACTCTAGAATGAAACACATTGACATTAGGTTTCATTTCATCAGGGATCACATTTTAAAAGGTGATATTAAGCTTCATTTTGTACCCATTGCTTTACAACTAACTGATATTTTTACAAAACCACTAGTTGGGCCTAGCTTTACTAGATTGGTCGCTGAGTTGGGTATGCTCAATATCGACAAAGTAATCCCTGATAAAGAAAAGATTTTAATTGATTCTCTGACTTGAATATTAAATGTTTTTAAGGGAACTAAATAGCTACATTTAAGTTGAAGACAAACATTCTCAATATTTAATTCGGATATTCTCTAAAAAGGTTACCTACTTTCTCAAGATTCGCAAGATTTTACAATATACGAAGGAGATTTTACAATGCACGAAGGGGCAAGGGACCTACATTTTTGACAATTTTTACCACTACGCATCTAATGCGGACATTAAACTGATTTTGTTTTTTTAAATATAAATTTTTTGAGTGGTATAACTGTTATTATTCAAAACATACACTTCACTTTTTGAAATCCAACCTAATATCATCTTCATCATCTCTCACAAACTCCATTTTCATCAAACAAGAAACTAAACCTTTTATCTTTGACAACATCTAATGGCTTTAGAAATTTCATCACAAACAACAAAAACTCATGCTACACCTGCACAAAATGTTTCTTTCGAGTGTGATAAAGGTATCATCTCTTTCAACAATGAAATCGCATTGTTGGAGCACAAAAACCCATTGTACCAACCCTTGCTCAACTTTTTGTCCAACTACTGCATGCATACTACTTTAACCAAACAACCATCGGCTTACTACTCTAAATACCTAAGGAAATTATGGTATTCTACTGAGGTAGATGCGGCAACAAACACAATCACCTTTACACTTTCCTGTTTTGAAAAACCATTATATATTGACCTTGGTGACTTTTCAACTATCACTGGGTTAAAATACAGTGAGAATTATGATGCTTTACCACCAAAGGAGACTGTGAGGGCTAGGTTAGCAACTCTGGGACTTGTTGATGAGAAAAATCCACATCTTACATCTACTGATCTTGTTAACTCATCTCCGCTGAGAATAAGATAGTTCTCACTGATATTGAGGGTTCTTATGCTACACCATTGTCAAATGCTTAGGATGTATAGAGGGATCGCATGATCAGCTAAATATCAACCAACAGGTGATAGCATAAAACTTGATTTGGGGTTTGAATGTTGACATAGGATACATTCTCTTCTCTGACCTTGTTACAAAGCTTGTCAATGGCAAGAAAGGCAGATAAACGACTATTTGTTATACAAGGTTTTTATAGCTGATTTTTGAACATTTGCTAGGAAAACAACTACATGAACAAAAATCTCACTACTTTTAAACCTCACCACATAATCGCTGCTTCTTTCAACAAAATCCCATCTGCATCAGAGGTCACTTTGATCTCTTATATGCTCAAAGTAGCAAAACTTTCAACTATTGAGCCTGAGAAGACTTTGCTCCTTTCCTCTGGGGAAGGGAATGCTGATAGCACTGCTGACAAGTCCTTGTTTGAGACTGTTGTGCAGTCTACTACTCAGCCCAAAGCACCAACTGATAAGAAGTCTAAGAAAAAGAAAATCCCATCTTCTTCTGAGCCCAAGATTTCACATTATATCAGGCATCGCAAATCTAAGAAACAAGTCGCTGGAACTTAGCATGTTGAGGAACCAGTGGCCACCGCTGACACCACTCAGAGTCTAGATGCCTCTGAGTCGGCAAAGGAGCTAAGAAACTAGCCTTCAACCGCTGCTACTAGAAAGGTAACAATATTAAATTTAAGGGGCACTGCAAGCAACCACTCTTAAAATTTTGTAGGAGAGAGTGGTGAAGATAAAGGCTACCCCCGACCCAAAAAAGAGTCAGCATCAACACATTCATATCCTATATTTTCTATACACTCTGAGTTTGCACCAGGGACTGATACGCTCATGTTTATAACACCTGATGTTGACCCTGAAAACTATAGACTTGGCAAGGACCTGCAACATCCTGTGCATGAAAGTCAGACCCTAAGAGTGGATGAACTTCACTCAGCCTCTGGGGTTACTGAATTACAAAACAAAAGAGTCCCAAAGTTTTAACCTTTGAAGGGACTAAATTATCACCCTTAGTCTTCTTGGGGTAGCGTACCGACGACCCTTCCTTACATTAAAATTTTACATTTTCAACTAACCATCTTATGCAGGAACATGAAACTAAGGTTGCTAAGAATGAGGGATCCCTTGGCCATTGACTCTAGGATTCGTTCCTTGGGTAATGTTGATCTAGATCAAGTGATAAGGTATCAAAAGAATGATGATGTTGAGATCACATTCATAGGAGCCACTGCTTTTTATCAAGTTATGGAAGAAGCTGACTTTGATGTGGAGTCTATGCATGATGATGAGATTCCTTCCATCTCTAGGGATGACAATGAAGAGGATGACTCTGACAGAGAGTTATCTGTGGCTAATGAAAAGGCTTCTGACCATGTTATTGATGAAATTCTCACTGAGGTCAACCAGAAGGATACCCATACAATTGTTTTCGCTATAACTCCTAATGAGGTACCCTCTATGTGATTCTCAATCAGCTTTGGTATCATCTCCAGGGGATGTTCAAGCATTAATTGCTACAGCTCTTTGGGAAAAGAAGAACATCCCTCGGGTCAAAATGTCAAATGTTCAAGCATTAGGGGCAATGAAAAGGTTCAAGGAAATCTAAATCACCAAAGCACATGGGTCAGACCCCCTTGGTGATCTTCTAAGAAGAGTGGATTTCCTTGCAGCTCAGGTATACAATTTGGCCAAGTCTCTCCCTACTCAGTTTACTGACCGAATAAACTCAGCTACCAGCACTGTTTCAAGAATTATCTCCTAGGCTTTGGTACAACAACTGCCTAATCTTTTGACTGCAACTATCAAGAAAACTCTTCCTCAGACACTCACCCAAGCAGTCAGAGACACATTTCTTGGATTCAACAGGAGAATCAGGAATGCTATTAAGGATGAAATAACTAAATTCCTTAACACCTCAGTCCTCAAGCCTATGTACAAAGAATTTAATACCCTTAACAAACTAGAGACTCAGAGGTTTGTGATCGTTGATAAACCCCTGCACAAATTAGTTCACAAAATAGTTGGTAAATCTATTCGCAAACATATCAACAACAAGTTGGGAGAAGTGAATGGGCTACTCAGGTAGTGTGCAAAACATGAAATGCAAATCATTCAGTTAATAGAACAGATTCTTCATTCCTTTGTCATAGTACCCAGAGACATCTGGGTGGTCAATGATAAACATCTTCAGACCAAGGTTGACAGACTTTCAGTTGATTTACATGAGCTGGTTGGTTTGGTTTCTAAAGTTTTGAATCTCATAGACACATCAGCACCATATGCCAATGTTGCTGTTGAGGGAGAGAAGGAGTCTCAATCACAACCCGAAACAACCACTATTAACATTCAAACAACTGAAGTCCCTGCACCAGCTCAGAGGGAGTCGCAAACTACTAATGCATTAGTTGTTCAGATTTCATCAGCCTTGGTGGTTCACTCAACTACTGAAGAACCACCAAGTAAAATGCTTAAAGTTTTTATGGAGATCCCCCCTCATTCGTACTCCAGTTCCCCTGAACTCTATCAAGCCTATCACAGTTGACAACATTCCATATGAGCAATTATCTGCAAACTTGTTCAGCTCAGGTTCTTTTCAGTACACTTCAATTCCTCCTCAAAGAACTAATAAAGGAAAGGGCATAGCTCAAACCTTTAATGATGATGTACTAAAGAAAATAATGCTATATATGGAAGAAGGAGGCTCATCGCCCAACTTATCAAGTCTGAATCACTTAAGAACTGCTGAGGGGGTCCAATAACACTTGAAGAAGCACAACTTCAGCTTCAAAAAGTCAAGAGACTAGCCGACTTGAAGGCTGACAAAGAAAAATCAAAAAGAAGCTTAGGACGCTAACACCTGCACAGCTGAAGGAACATGAACAAGAGTTAGCTGAGATTGAGGCTCAGAGAATCCAACATTTAAACAAGATGAGGGATGAGTACATGCATTGCATAAATTTTAGGGATAATCCTCTACCAATCACCAAGTTTAATTACAGGGTGAACAAGGCCTCCAAGATTGCTATAATGAGAATCACAAGGAACAATAAGCCATTAAAGTACAAAATATTTGATGACTCCAGACTTAAGATGTTGGGCTTCATTGAATAGCTGGAACTTAACATCCAAGAGACAAACTACTGCCAATGATCAACTATGAAAGAAACTAAAGGCTAAGTTTAAGAAGGTGGCATCCACTGCTGATAAACTTGGCTTACCTTTACCTTCCCAACTCACTAATTCAGAACTCCCACCTGCTGAAAGATAAAGGAAAAGAAGAGTTGAAGTGATGAAGGAAGTGTTTCTCAAGGAAGACATTGTAGTTGATGGGATGCACAGGAATTTGACTCTACCTGAAGGTGTCATTGGAAAAATTGGGCAAGTAATCAGAGAACCAGAAGCTGAGATTTTTGTCTACAACGGAAGCTTTGACCTAGTCTTTCAAAGAAAAGTGTTAGGAATTACAGATTTGATGATTACAAAACCCATAAACAGAAATGAAGAAAGAAGAAACAAAAGGAAACAAGAGAAATGTATGATGAAATGATCTATGTGATTGAGGTCATGCCTGACTTTATAGAAGCTAGGAAAATTATAGAAAAGAATCTAGATGCCTTAGCATGAAATGTAATGTATTAATGAATAAATTTCTTTTGTTAATTTCCTTGTTAATTATGTGTAAGAAGAAGTTGTGTACTCATTTATAATAATTTTACTTAGCATAATTTATATTCAAATAGAGAAGATTGTTGGGCCAATTGAGTATCCAATTGTATCTGCCTAAATTTAAACAAAAATTAAGCTAAGTGTTGAAGACTCGCTGATGAATATCAAAGAGAAATAAAAGGACTAGTTGAAGCGTAGAGCAACCTCAGCGGTATTCAAATCAAAGACATTGTCAAGGAAGTCGAAGATTATTTGAAGACATACCCATCAGCTTGGATGGATATCAACTGGTATGTTGATGGAATACATTGAAGGTTTGAAGAGAGTCAGGGATGGAAATACCCTGATGACTTGTTACCCTTTGAAGATAAACAAGTTGAAGTTAACTCTTATCTGTAAGTGAGTTTAGGCGGTATAATTTGATAAATAAAAAATGGCAGGACAAAGTGTCTTTCGAATTAAAGTCAACCTAAGTACGGGTTGGTGAAAGATGTGAACAGTTGGCAGAACTGTTCACAACAGTATGGGCGGAATGTTTCAAGAATGGACGTGCATTAAATGCAGACGTACTTCCACCACAGGATTCTTCACACGTTCAACCTACCTCTACCAAGAAGCAACCTTGTATCACTATAAATAATGAATGTCTTGAGTAGTAAATGCTATCACTTTTATTGTTATTGTTGTTATAGTCATTTACTACTTTGTCAAACTTACACGATAGTCAGCTGATCCTATCAGCGGGTCTATATAAGTTCTCTTGTAAGCTTGATAATCTATCAAGTTTACTTGTTCAAAGGGTAATATTACATTTCATTCAACAAGTGTGATCCATAACACTTTGTAATACTTTGATCCATATTAATAAAGCATTACACGATTGAAAAGTTAAATCTTGTGTTGCATGTTATGAGCCCTATAAATACAAAGGGACTCTAAGGGATTCTTATAACACAAATACTAACCATAAAAATCCCTCTCCTCCTCCTTTCCACTCTAAACCGACCGAACCAAAGGGTTTTATCCTTTCGATCGGCTATCGACTTTTAAGTCGAACCCAAATCGACTTCTAGTCGATTTCGGGTTTACCCCGGTTTCTTAACTTGCCTAACTTGCGTAGGTTTGAAGCCCTAGTTCTACCTATGCAGTACCGGTGGATACCTAACGCAACCCTAAGTTCGGTTTTCCTCATGAAAATCCTAATTCGGCCGAACTCCAAGAAGATGAAGGAACCTGCACATCTAACTGGTCAAGAAGCTTGCACACATGCAAGATAACAACTAAGTTTTCTATAAACACCCTTTATACGTGTTTAGGTTTAGGTTGTATTAATGTTTAGGTATAATCTTTCTAGTTAGGTCATGTCTGGTTGCATGGTCAACTTTGTGTTTATTTTCCAATGTGCATGTTTTAATAGTCATGTGAGATACCACTAGAACCCTATGATTTTAAAGTTTAGTAGTTCTCCATAGTGGGAAAAAATGATCTAGCAAACGAGATGTGAGATATGTTGGTTATTTTAGGTTAAATGAACGAGTTTAACATAAAACAAATCAAGTTACATGCAAGATCTAGTTATCATGATAAGTGGAATGACAAGTTAAATAATCACCATATAGGATCTGTATGTATAATATGATTAATCAAGATAGAAGAAATAACACGCACCTTTCCTCTTGGTGGTAAAGTCGATCGAGCTAGAACACACAACGATCGATGCAGATTGTCTCTTTAGTTGTCCACACAACACTTCAAGTAACACTACTTGAATGCTAGTCTAATAATTAGAAAGCTATATCTCATGATCTTAACACCTTGAGCTTGAAGATAAAAGATCAAAAATTGAAACCCTAATGATATGAGGTGTTTCGTCGAATACCAAGAGAGAACAGGAGAAGAGAGTTTTTATTTTGGCTAAGTCACAATTAAATGGAATATGATATATTTATTAGATAAATATCTAGCATTTTTCTAATTGTAATCAAACTCTCTAATTAGGCTTTTCCAAGTCTTATGGGTCGAATGGCTTATGATATGGGTTAACCATATCTTTCAGGAAGTGATTTGCACACTCTATTTATTGATTGACACACTCAAAATGTGTGTGTGTTGCCATTTATACCCCTAAATTAGTTAGTGGAGTGTGGAAATCAAGACACAAATGCTAAGGGTATAAATGGCATGACACATATTTTTGAGTGTGCAAATAAATTATGAGAGTGTGCAAATCACCTCCCATATCTTAAATCCATTAAACATTAATTAATACTAGAATAATAAAAGTAAAGCCAAAATCTCATTTCCCGAATAGCTGACTAGTGTATAATATAAATACGGTAATTATATTACTTTACAATGTAAATACAATATATTACATTATAGAGTAAATTGCATAAATCGTCCCTAAAGTTTGGCCAAATTGCATGTTTGGTCCCAAACGTTACGAAAGTGCAAGGATCATCCTTGTGGGAAACCTTTGGTGCAAGTATCGTCCCTGTAGGGAAACTTTTGAGGAAACCTTTGGTGCAAGTATCGTCCTTGGGAGGATGATACTTGCACCAAATGTTTTCCCACATAGACGATCCTTGCACTTTAGTAACGTTTGGGACAAAACATGCAATTTGACCAAACTTTAGGGACGATTTATGCAATTTACTCTACATTATATTAAATGGTGTCTAAGTGTTTAATTGTGTAACCTAAAAACTCATGTGTGCTTAAGCGTATGACCCCGTCATTGTGAATGCTCTTACTCTTTTCTTCTTGAACTCTCCATCACACACGCATATCACTAATTAACTATCCACCATCAAAATCCAGCTCGAATTATCATAATTCACTTCATTAGGAGTGGCAACTCGTTTCAGGTTTAGGTTGGAGGGTGAAAAACCTCTAGCCCGAACACGACTTGTTCAAGTAAACGAGTCAACCCCGCCAACTCTAACATGTTTTCACCTAACATGCACACACCTATTAAACTTGTTTATCTAAGTCGGTTTGTGGGTTAAACGTGTTATACGTATTAAACAAATTATAAAGGGTTGGCATGTCGGCCTATTTAACCCATATAACCCATATGACCCTTTTTGATAACTATGGATATATTTTTATATTAAATAACAATATTAAACGAGTCGATCTGTTTAACCCACCCTCAACCCGAGCATGCCCTGTTAGATAAATCATTTTTCATAATCATCTTTAGCATCTTTACAAATCACGAGTTTTTTTTTTGAACGGCAGATTTTATTAAAACTAGCAAGACGCTAGGAAGAATTACAAATTAATACAATTGGGATTTTTTAACCAATCAACCTAATTAATTTTAAACTTACAACGATTAGAACACCGTATATAGGACAATTGCACGAGTTTAAAGAAAAATACTTCTTTTAGTAACGCCGATAAATCAAAGATTAAAGATAATTCTCTAAAAGATTTATATTAGCGGAGAAACCCCAACTTTATACACCTTTGATGTCATATGACCCTTCCCCAAGGCCCAGCCCGAGAACAATACTTAGCTTATTAGGGGTGTTGATCGGTTCGGTTATCGGGTTGTTCGGTTCGATTAGTTCGGTTAAAAAAAATTAGGTCAACTCAAAATCGAACCGAACCAAACTAAAATTCAGTCGAACCAAACCGGAAACCGAATTTAAATTCGGTTCGGTTCTCGGGTTGACCCGAATAAATCGAATAACCCGAACTATTTATTAAAGAAAATTAATAATTAGATAAATATTTAAAAAAAAATTATTTCATATATGAATTCGGTTTTCGGTTTGGTTTCGATTCAGCCAAACCCATATCCAACCCGAGAACCGAATTAGTAGTTCGGTTCAGTTCGGTTTTAGCAAATTCAATTTGATTGTTTTCGGTTCGGTTCAGTTTTGGTTTTCGGTTTTCGGTTTTTTTCGGTTTTTCTGCTCACCCCTAGCTTAAATTGTAACTTTAATGTAAATATCAACGAATTTGTTGCTAATCAACAAGAACAAATTTCCTCAATGCTTATTCACAAAAGTCAGTGCTTAGTTTATTTCTCATTGTTCGATACGACACATATGCAGTTGTTGGTAACTTTCTAATCATAAATGTTCAAGTTGGTAAGTTATGACTTTTTTTGTTCCTTTTCGTTTCTCATAATGCCCACCTTACTTTTTAATGTTTGTTTCATCATCAGATCTGAATATCAACAACGGGGTTGTATTCATTTCAGAAACCTTATTATGATATAGTGATGGACTTGTGGAGCATCATAATGCGGGTATTGACAAACGTGAAAATGTTAGAAGAAAAATCAAGTGATTAAAAAACATATTATTAGTGCTAGCTAGGCTATAGGTTTGGAATTTCTTTGACTAATGCATTGTAAGTTGTGGCTTTTAGTTAAAGATAATAGAAAAAAAGTTTTGTGCTACCTTTAGGTTATTCTTAACCACATTACAGCAGGGGTGGTAATTTGATTCCGGGTTGACATCTTCAGGTTAATAGGTTGGTGTGTTTAAAAATCTTAACCCAAACGTGGTTTGTTTAGTTGAACGTGTCGAAAAGTTCAACTCTAAATTTAATGACGTTTATTAAATGGATTAGTCGTGTCGACCCGTTTATGATATACTTTTTAGGCAACACGATAGATATTTTTAATACAAGTATATACCATTATCAAATATCCAAAAAACGATATATATCATAAGATAGAGATACAAAATAGTTGGCTCATATTATTGTAGTGAAATCAGACACATAATATTTAATATTTTTAATCTATTTTAAACGGGTTGAGAATCTTAACTCAAACCTAACTTATTTTTTAAGCAGGTGAGTTGTGTCGACCTATTTTCGACCCGAACTTGTTTAGCCTCGAACATAATCCGCTTATTTTCGTGTCAGTTTCGGGTCGTGTTTCATGTCATGCAAGAATTACCACCCCTACATTACAGTATCATAAAGATTTTGTGCTACATATTTGGTAATTTATTTAGTTACCTTGCTTTTTAATATTTGGTATTACATATTTGTGCTACATTACAGTATTTATTATTAATTTTTTATTCTTGTGTTACCATTTTTTTTTCACTAATATAAGAACATAAAGGTCAAGTTGTGTTACCATGCTTTTTAATTTAGGTAAGAATTTCAAGTACTTGTTAGCGTCAAAATCTACCTTTTTAGGGCACTAAAGGGTCAAGTTGTATGGATTATTTAGCTAGGTACATTGAACTATAAGTATTATTAAGAGTGATTCAAGAAATTTGCATTTGCCACAACTTGTAACCCAAAAATGAATATTTCTTAACTTTTCCTAGACTCTAGAGATGTCAATTATCAAATAGTTGCTCAAAGGCAGCAAGTAGATTTGGTGGGTCGAATGTGTCATTCCGGCCATGTGTTTCTTTTTTAGTTGCAAAAAGATTATGCTTTTAGAAGGAAAAAGCTAGCTATTATAAAATTATGATCACAGAAATCTGAGAGTCGTGCAAACACTTTCAAATTAAAGTATTTCGATGGTTCTATCGAAATCTCAAATCGGATAAAACTCAGATTAAGAATCAAGAATATGTTTTGTTGTTATGAAAAAACGAACCAGAGATGAGATTGATAATATATGCGACCAACAAAACTGAATATCGGTTGTAACTGCCATAGCAGTTATTTAACTACCGAATTAGTTAAATTAAGGGGCAAAAATCAAGTCCATAATTCCGGGAATTTTATTTTTAAGTGCGTTTTTAACATAGCTCGACCCCAGCCAGGGGCTTTGCCCCTTGGACCCTGCCAGGGGCGCTGCCCACGGACCCCCGTGATTCGGGGCTTCACCCCCGAATGATAATCATAATAACGTCATACAAGTGTGCACTCCGCACAACCCCGACTTGTTGAACATTTATCACGATTATACATTGGTCAACTAAGTCAATTCATTACACTTAAATCATATTGGTAATTTGTTAGTAAAAGATTATTTGATTAAGCTATTTACCATTGTATATATCTATTTCAGGTATACACTTTGTGTTAATTTGTACTTATCCATCTAATATGTCTTTGATTTAGATGTATACATGTTTATGTCTATTTAAAGTGTTCATCAACCAATTGAACCAACAGATTAATTAGCTGCTTACACAAAAATGTATAGAATAAGTATGTTTGTCGTTAAGGAAAATAGGTGACAACGTGTGTTGTACAAAACAAGAGTTATTTTGGAATTTAATGGTGATTCAAATTAGGGCAGACAGTTCATGATATGAGAAAATCTGAAGAGAGAAATTTGTTAGGGTATGATACTATTGACTATTGAGAGTTTATGTCTCTTTGTCTTATAGTTCGCAAACTTATTAAAGAATTTACTTCTTGTGTTCAGGTTATGCTTAATAAGCCAAACCATTAAAATCGTAATGTTTCGGTAAATATTATCTTTTTGAGTGTTAACATTTTTGTTGTAGTCCAATCTCAAGTTTCCAACATACACAACTTGTTGTTAGTCCATGATTAGTCAAAGTCAATTATATATGATTAGTTAAAGTTATTTATGTCATTCAAAGTTATTTATGTCAGTCAAATTAATGGTCATTATGTATTGGGCTCAAGCCGTATTCTAGAATAGTCCGTACACTCCTATATTCAATTGTTTTGAGGAATACAAGATACAAATTATATCTCTAAACCCTTTCCTACGTGGTATCACGAGGGTTTCTCAGATCCTAAAACAACTCGCTTCCGCTTGTTTGTAACATTTTCTATCACAGTTTTCTGTTATTACACCGATGTTTCTCGGTGGTTTCCGTTCCTTCTCGCCTAAGTTTAGTTCGACGTTTCTTGGCTAAGTTTGGCCACTGTTTTACCGATTGCAGTTTCAGTCGGTGTTTTGTTTTGGTTTCTCCCACGCAAACCTCACACACTTGCTACTGTTTTTACTGTTTTTTTTACAAACCCTAACTACTTTGAGCCCTAAAATCTACAAACCCTAAAAACTACAGAACCTACATACTACCCACTGTTCGACGATCAAACATGACAAACGACAACCCACCCCCCACACCGGCACTTACCTTATCGGATAAACTCATGGCTATGAATCATTTAACCACTTTTGTTCCCGAAAAACTTGATGTCGATGCGATGAATTATCCTCGTAGGTGTAGATTAACTTTTCCCATCTATGTCATGGTTATGAATTGTGGATTCCACTTTGTTGTCGGTTTGCCTCTCATCCTACTACGACTCCCTACGTATCCACCACCTAAGGACTGCGAAATGGACCAAGATTGATTTTCATCATTAGTCTTGGACATATTCTCCACACTTGCTCCATCACAAAGGAAACGTTTTGGTTGATCTTAAACCCTACCACTACCAAGAGATATGCAATGGGACAAATAATGAGCTATTTTTCAAGACAACAAGCGCCCGCGTGCTATGGCTTTGAAAGCCGAACTACGCAACTTGAAGCTTGGGGATTTATCTATTGACGGGTATTTTCAAAAGATAGAATCTATTGTTTCGGTTCTTAATGGTCTTGGTTCCCCTCTTAGCAATGATGATGTTGTTACTTTCGCGCTTGAGGGTTTACCTTCCACCTATGAAACGATCTCTACCGTTATTGTTAGTCGGGAACCCTTTCCCGATCTCAAAACGGTTAGATCCTTGTTGACTACTCATGAGATGCGCCTAAAGTCTAGGGTTCAATAACCCTCTTGTTGATGCTTACCTCCGCTCTCCCATGGTTTTTTATTTGCTAAATCCAACACTATGCTCGCTTGGTCCCATCTTTTGGAAAAAAGTAACAACCCGTGTCTGGAGTTTTTGCTAAGGTTTCGTTTTTTCGTTTGGGTGATGCTTGTAAGATCTTCATAATGGGTTTACGCAAGTCTACTTGCTCCCTCTTACCTCGTTTGCGGCTTCACAGAGTGCCTTGTGTGGACACGCTCGGATTTGGATATGTCACGGCAAGACTACTCATGAGATGCGCCTAAAGTCTAGGGTTCAAAACCCTCTTGTTGATGCTACCTCCGCTTCTCCCATGGTTTTATTGGCTAAATCCAACACTAGTGCTCGGCGTGGTCCTTCTTTGGAAAAAGTAAACAACCCGTGTTGGAGTTTTGCTAAGGGTTCTTGTCGGTTTGGTGATGCTTGTAAGTATCTTCACAATGGTGTTCACGGCAAGTCTACTTTGCTCCCTCGTACCTCGGGTTCGGCTTCAAGTGTGCCGGGTGTGACACGCTCGGATTTGGATATGTTGCAATCCCTATTGGCTAAGTTTGGGTTAAATGCTCCTAATATTTCCACCCCTTCTCCTCCAGTCGCTTATACGGTTTCTGTCCCTCCTGGGTTTCAAAGTGTTTCGGCCCAATTATCTGCGCAGCCCACTTATGTAAGTCCACAGTTATTGCCTGGTTCTTTTGGGGTGTCCAATATGGGAATGGATGGGTTATTCCCACAGGGGGTTCAGTATCCGACGGGGTCACCACAGCAGGGGGTCCATTATCCACAGCAGGGGGTTCAGACGCTTTCTGGTCCACCGCAGGGGGTTCACCTTGTACCTGGAACTTCACAGCCGCCAATTCAGTTTACGACAGGGGTTCAACAGCAGCAAGGGGGTTCTTTCCCTGGTTTGGTTCACTTGGGACAGTCACCTAGTATGCCTTTTCATCCGAGTCAGCTGTTTGCGTCCGGTTCACAAGGTTAGGGTCAAGCTACACTTTTGCCGAATGCATTAATACCACTACGCTTTAAGAACCGGCCTCCTATCAATTAACATGAGGATACAGTCGAGTTCTCATCTAAATGATTCTATACATTTCTTAGTATATGTTGTCATTTACCCGTCAGTTGCAGTTTGGTGACGGCGTTTTATGTCCCTATACTAACTCGTGCCTAGTGTTTTGTCTACCCCTTTTTACGGCCACTTCTTTTTAAATATGTCTATAATCACTCCGCAATAATTGCCAAAAACATGATTTCCTGTATCGTCAGAAATTGTCCGTGATAATTCTTGTACGGTTGAGTTTGACCCTTTTGGTTTTTCTGTGAAGGACTTCATAACTCGACGGGTGCTCCTCCGATGTGATAGCACGGGTAGACTCTTATCCTTTTAAACGAATCCTCAACTATAGCCTCATGCTTTTTCTTACCATCATGATATACGTGGCACCAACGACTTGGACATCCAGGAAGTGGAAGTGTTACGCCTCTTGTGTTCTAAGTATGATTCTATTTCTTATAAAAAAGATAATCTTCCCGTTCTTTGACATGCCTTTTCAGCTTGGGTAAAACACTTGAAAGCTTCCGTTTGTTAGTTCGTCTAGTTCTGTTACTTCGTGTTTTGACATTGTTCACTCGGATTTGTGGACCTCTCCAATTCCGAGTGTTTCTGGTTTCCAGTATTATGTTTTGTTTCTAGATCATTATTCTCAGTATGTTTGGGTTTATCTGTTAATGAATAAATCTGATGTTTTGTCTAAATTTCTCTTATTTCGTAATTATGTTCGTACTCAGTTTAAGTGTGAAATTAAGTCATTTCAGTGTGATCATGGTGGTGAATTTGATAATCATGCTTTTCATAAACTATTTAACGATAACGGTATCCAATTTAGATTTTCTTGCCCCCGCACCTCATAACAAAATGGCAAATCTGAACGTATGATCCGTACAATTCATAATCTCATTCGTACCTTATTGTTTCAAGCACATTTACCACCCAATTACTGGACTGAGGCACTTAATATGGCAGTTTATTTATTGAATATAATACCTTCCCGTGCCATCAATAACGAGATACCCTTTACCCGCCTGTTTGGTGCGCAACCCGATTATAGTGTCCTTCGTGTTTTTGGATGCCTTTGTTATCCACATATAGATACAAATCACAAACTTGGACCACGTGCCACACCTTCCATATTTCTGGGACATGCTACCAATCATTTTGGCTATCGTTGCCTTGATCTTAACACCAATAAAATTATCATTTCCCGTCATGTAACCTTTGATGAAATGGTGTTTCCGTTTCCCTCCACCAAATCCACTACCACACCTTCCTATGATTTTTCAACGATTCCACTGAACTTATTTCCACAATTATTCGCACAGCTCCCATTACTCCCGTTCCAACACCGGTCCATACTCCACTAGTTGACGTACCTACACCGCCTACACCACCTACACCACCTACACCTCCTCCACCACCCACGCCTCAGTCTGTGCCCCAAATTGTACCTGAACATGCACCCGCTCCCACTAATGATCTACCAACCGTGTCAATTCATCCCATGATCACACGTTCTCGTGTCGGGACTACTCATCCTAATCCTCGTTACGCTGGTCATGTGTCTAATATCTCTCCCTTACCTCGGTCTTATAAAGAAGCGTTTAATGATCCCAATTGGCGAAATGCTATGTTTGACGAGTATAATGCACTTATTAAAAATAAAACTTGGACTAGTTGTACCTCTGCCAGGAGGGGGCCAAATATTGTCTATGAATGTGGTTTTTATTTCGCCATAATTTTTGACTGATGGTACTCTTAGTCGGTATAAGGCACTTCCTTGTTGCCAATGTTAACCCCCCCCCACCCCCCCCCCCCCCCCCCCCCCGGCCCCTCCCCCCCCCCCCCCCCCCCCCCCCCCCGCCCCCCCCCCCCCCCCCACCCCCCCTCCCCCCCTCGGCACGCAGGTAAGGGTGTTGATTCTTGATGAGACTTTTAGTCCCGGTGTGTGTATACGCCGGGCACTATTCGGACTGTTCTTAGTTTAGCTATTTCTTGACATTGGCCTGTTCATCAACTTGATGTCAAGAATGCTTTTTTACATGGTGACTTAGCTGAGACTGTTTATATGCATCAGCCTCTTGGTTTTTGGGACCCTGAGCATCCGGATTATGTTTGTTTATTGCAGCGATCCTCACATGGTCTTAAAGAGCACCTCGCGCCTGGTGATCAGCAGGTTTTCTGCTTACATTACGACTGTTGGATTATACGCCCTAGTCGTTTTTGACACCTCTTTATTTATTTACAGACAGGTGATGATAAAGTCGTTTTTTGTTACTTTAATGTGGATGACATTGTTCTCAACTGCTTCAATCTGATCGTTGCTACAGCAGATTATAGCTTTCTTACATCGCGAGTTTTTTTCTATGACAGATTTGGGTGCACTTAATTATTTTTTAGGTATTTCAGTTACGCGTGACTCTTCTGGTATGTTTCTGTCACAGCGTAAGTATGCTATGGAGATTTTAGAGCGTGCTCATATGGTTGGTTGTAATTCTTCTCGGACTCCTGTTGATACTGAGTCCAAGTTAGGGGATGGTGGTACTCCGGTTGTTGATCCTACCTTCACTAGACCCGATATTACGTATGCTATGCAGCAGGTTTGTCTTTATATGCATGATCCACAGAAGCCTCATTTCTCTGCTCTCAAGCGGATTTTGCGGTATGTTCAGGGGACTTTGGACTATGGTTTATAGCTATTTTCATCTACTACTGACTCCTTGATTGCTTATTCGGATGCTGATTGGGCTGGTTGCCCGACTACGCGACGGTCTACTTCAGGGTATTGTGTTTTTCTTGGCAACAACTTACTCTCATGGTCCTCCCTAAGCGACAGCCTACTCTTTTCTCGTCCAGTGCTGAGGCTGAGTATCGTGGTGTTGCCAATGCTGTTGCTGAGACATGTTGGATCCGGAATTTACTGCGTGAGCTTCATACTCCTTTATCTTCCGTCACTATTGTGTATTGTGATAATGTGGGTGCTGTGTACTTGTCTTCTAATCCGTTCAACATCAGCGTACCAAACACATAGAGATTGATATTTATTTTGTTCGAGATTTGATTGCTACTGGGCAGATTCGCGTTTTACATGTTCCTTCTCGGTTTCAGTATGCGAGTATCTTCACTAAGGGCTTACCTTCAGCGTTGTTTGAGGAGTTTCGCACCAGTTTGAGCATCCGGTGTCCTCCCGCTCCAACTGCGGGGGAGTGTTAGTCAATGATTAGTCAAAGTCAATTATATATGATTAGTCAAAGTTATTTATGTCATTCAAAGTTATTTATGTCAGTCAAATTAATGGTCATTATGTATTGGGCTCAAGCCCGTATTCTAGAATAGTCCGTACACTCCTATATATTGTATCAATTGTTTAGAAAAATACAAGACACAAATTATATCTGTAAACCCTTTCCTGCACTTGTCTCCATGTCAATTCTATTAATTATACATGCGTTCAACGTTACATTGGTGCCTACTTTCACCCTACTGATCCAAAGGTCAAAACTCCCATGTACACCGTTGTTTTGCAACTCACAAAAACTTTATTAGAAAGACAATACTTAACATCATTACTAGTTCGATTAATTAACAATGCATAATGTAGCGTATCATGAATAGCTTTGCATCAACTAGACAACTAACTATTCTATATATCCAATGGCATGATGCCGTCGTAAACTATTCAAGGGTATATTTAGCTTTAGAGGGGAAGGCATAATCCCCACTGGCCTAAGGTTAGACAGTAGACTTAAATTCAGATTTCAGAATTAATGAACAAGCTATAGGGAACTTCTTTACAGGCTTGCATACATGTAAAAGCTTGTAACAATTTTTAAACAATTCTACCAGTTTTGGGTTATTCCTTTTCATCATTTGATTATTTTAGTTTCGGTTTCTTTTGACTAGAATTTTAGTAAAAGTCAACAGAAGCTAATCATGAATGGCTTCTTTTCCTATTTCTCTATTGGTTTGCCAATGATTTGATTATGCTGTTTGATTAGAATATATACCCTGATCAATCATTTTTAAAATGTAAGTTTATAGAACAATTTTTTGTTTTTTTTTAACGGCGACTTTATTAGAACTACTAGCAAGGAGCTAGAAAAATAGAAAGGAATCAAAAAAGGGTGTTGAAGCCAACTAACCCAATTCAAAGTTCTATTACATCTATCTACACACCAATAAAAAAAGCGTAAAACAATATTGTCGAAAATAGCATCCTTTCGGGGAAAATGAGACGCAAAAAGGAATTGGAAGTGGGACTAAAAGAACAATTGTGGTATAGTCTAAAATAATGTGGAAGAAGAAAATATCTACTTCAAATGCTTCACCGATGGGTATATAATTATACGACACACACATTTTTATCGTCAACAACAAGCTGGATTTTGGATTGAACAATGTTTTCTTCACCAGCCGTGTTTGACCTCCTAGTTGTAGCTTGTAACTTGAGCATCCTTATTTTTGGACCAGTGTAATTTTTTCACCTCATTGCCGGAAAAAAAATACAGTAAGAAATTCTGTCAAATATGCAATATCATTAACAACGCGTGAACATGTCGCTGATCATCATTTTAGCGGCGAAGAGGAATGATATCAAACAGCTGCTGCTTTTGTTTATTAACTTCATACAAATTTTCATGTGTAGAACCGCTAGAACCCCTACTAAGTTACCAGTTCACTGCATTAAAATACAA
Organism: Tanacetum coccineum; assembly: GCA_026074375.1. Classification (NCBI taxonomy): domain Eukaryota; kingdom Viridiplantae; phylum Streptophyta; class Magnoliopsida; order Asterales; family Asteraceae; genus Tanacetum; species Tanacetum coccineum. Next base: position 19,012 of record BQNB010002773.1, read on the forward strand.
AACTACTAGAAATTAACCTTGAAAAATTACCTCCCAACCAAACACATATAAATACAATGAAAGTACACTACAGCTTAAACTGCATACTGCACTTGTTTATTGAATGTTATGGGCCACCTAGTATGTTATGTTAGGGTCCTCCTACTTCATCTAGTACATAAGTGAAAATGAAACTACATAAGAACTGCATTTAGTGCTCATTATCAGTTTTACCCTATGCTTTATACACTTTTTGGTGAAGCTTTGACTGACCCATTAACAACACCCAACCCCTTAAAAACTACTATCATTTTTTGCTATTAAAGTCGATACATGAATACATGAGTTATCACTCGCTCACTACTTCACAAAGATAGAACATATGTCACTAACAGTCATGTAAGCATGTTTTGATTTTGCTTATTATTATTATTTTTTCTATGAACTATATGAGCCTAAATCATTTGTTTTACCTATGATATGTTTGTTGGCTTCGAGTTATATGTATTTTTTTCTAACGGCTACTTGAGTTCTATATTCACTGTCAATTCCTTTGATGGCATTTATGTTGAAACGTTAATTTCTCTGTCGTTCGACTCCTCTTTAAACAAGCCCTTGACACATTTTTTCTGTAATGAGGCAACTAACGTATCTTCTTTTATTACTATCTTTAGAGATGTCCGTAATGCTATGCATGGAATATAAAAAGCAAGTGAAAGAAGAAAGTATCAAACACAAAAAGCAAAAAAAATGCCTTTCAAAAAGGTGGTCTTGTATTGAGAATGTTACCTTTGCAAACTACAAAAAAGTTATAAATAAAACATCACTAGACATTTCTGTAACAAATGATTTACGTTTCATGACACAATCATCGTATTATTTACATCATAATTTTTTTTTTTTCAATCAAACAATGTGCTTATTCATGATATCGTATTTAAGTATTATATAATTGGATTTACATAGTGGTGGAAGGCAAGCGGGCAACAAGCTGCGCCGCTAGCCCTTTTAAATTACTCATCATAATTTAATTCATTATAGCAAAGACATAACAAAAACAACATGACTTAATGATTAAATCCAGAATACTTCATAAAAAGCATTTATCCTAAACTAAAGAGCTAGTATGACCTTTTTTTGGCTTATTAATTGAATAAATAAGAAACCTAAAGGCTTTGAAAAGGTTAAATTTAACAGTCTTAAGAAACTTGAAAATAGTAATTACAATAACAATGATGAGTAATTTTGAATTCAGTTATGAATAAAGCTAAACTGCTGAAATTGGCCGACGGGTGGGTAAGTGTTGAAAAATTGTCCTCTTCGTATTATTCCTTCATTGACGTGTTCATGAAATCCATCCATCTGCGCAATGGACATATTCAACGATTACGACAAAACTATAGAGTAGAAAAAACAAGTTGTAACTTTTATATGATTCAAGCGTTGATCTGATTACTATGATCCCCTTTAGTGGGCAAGTATTTTCATGATAAAGAAACAACTTCGCTATCAACTAGGATCGGCACCAAAAATGTTTTGAGATGAAGGACATGTGGAACCCCCTAGGATTCACTTTTTGGTCAAATTGTTTGTTCTTCGTCTTTTGTTCTTTTATTACTCAATGCCAAAATACAAGAATAAGATGATTTACCCAAATTTCCTCTTCATTTCTATGTCCATAATGATAAGTTGTTGTCTTAGGAATCTCTATAGGCTCGTCATTGCGTGCAAATCTACCACGTATTCGTGGACGGTTGTCAGCAAGGGTCTTGCGGCATGCATACTGTAATTGCATTTAGACATCCATTAGACAAAATGTTTGATTATTGGACATGACATAACTAAACTGTAATTTTATATAAACAATTACCTTAATTGTCTTATTGAAATTCCTTTGTGTTCTCTTTGCTCTATACTTCATGATTTTTTCTTTCCTCTCCTCGGCATTGTAACGACCCACCTTAAAATTTGCTTCCTCCATGAACGAGCTCTCGGTGGATAATGGACTAGAAGACAATGTTGAGCTTGTTTGGTTGACCTTTGGACTCTAAAACCAGAAGTAAAATAATTAAAACAAAATATACACCATGTTATGTCATATACCTTTAAAGTATTACAGTAAATTTTATTAGACCGACCATATTTATGCACCAGTCTAAACCAAAACCAAATAGGCTAATGCATTCAACCCTTTTAAGTAGGACACTTTATATGACATGTGACATACAATCAATGATTTGACATTTTCTTTCACCAAGCCTTTTGATACACCATTGCTGGCTTACGTGAAATGTTCTATGTAAACGCTCATTGGATAGACATACATAGTAATCTATCCAACGAGCGTTTACTTGTCATAATTCATACTTCTTTTTGAATGACAATAATGATTGTTGATCAAATTGCTAAAATCCGTTAAGTAAAATATACACAAGAGAATCTTGTGGCCTAAACAGAATGATATAATTTTGGAGTAAATGAAGTAAGAGGACTAACATGCAAGTCACCAGTGCTGCAAACCCTTCTTATATGGGTAGATGACAAGCTTTGATCAGGTGAGCTAAGGCTTTGTGAATCAAGAGTTGAAGATTCAATCAAGCCATTAAATTTTGGCTGATAAAGAATACCATTTGATTTCCCATGTTGGAAAGAATTACTACTGTAGCTCCTTTGCATCATCTTCAATGCATTATCACCCCCACCATAGTAAATATTACTATTAAATAAGGGTAGTTGACTATCTTCTGTTTTGACTTCCAAAGAACTAAAGTCAAGATTATTAATTGATGAAGTTGCAGAAATGCCCATTTGGTAAAGAGAAAGATTTTCAAGTTGGTGGCTTGGTGGAGAGGAAGAAAGGATGGTAGGGGTAATTTGATCAATTTCATCAAATGTGGTGTCAAGATTTTCTTGAGTGGTCAAAGGTGGTGAGGATGATGATGAGAGTAGTAAAGGAGCATAATTGTAGTTGTGTTCTTGGAAAGCTTGGATGATATCCATGGTTGATGAAGAATCATTGAATGGCGAAAATGATTCGTTGAAGAAACACCCGTCAAATTCATAGATTTCCGAAGACATTGATTGTGATGAAACCTTAAAACGATACGTGAACTTATAACGTACGGTTTCGTTTTATGAATTAACAATCTCTCTTTCTCAAAAAATCTCTCCCGAAATACTATCAACTTATATTCAACTTTCTTCCAAAAATTCTCTCTCACACAAAGATTATAAGAGACCAACTAAAAATGTTAGCCTCTTGTAAACACTCAAAAATAATAAGACACTAATGCACCACCATTATATATACAGAGTGTGCTTCTATACAGAATCCTTGAACTTTTTCTATTTTTTTCAAAGCTTACCCCTCAAGTCCTCAACTAAGTGATTGCCATTTTAAGTTTAATTATCATCACTAAGTTAGGCTTATTGCCATTCGCCCCCTCACATTTGGGTAGCTACTATCTATTCATAAAATAAGAAACATTTGTTGCTTCTTGTTTTTCCTTTTTTCTTCTTTGAAAGATCGAACTCGCACGCACACAGCTTTTTACTATCTTACACAACTACAAAAATCTCGCTTTTGTTCTTGCCAAGACTTGAACCGACAATCTCTTGGCCAAAGATATGACCATCTACCATTGAGCCAAAGGTTTTCATAAAGCAATTATAACTAAATAAACTAGCGAGAATTGAAGTTAGAATTGCAACAATTTTTAACCACACCATCAAGAAACAATGACGGTTCAAAAGCATAAGTTACAGAAAAATAAAAAGCATGTGCTATTTTCTATTTCAGTTCTTTTAGTAGTAAATAGCATTTTTAGGGAAAACTATATAACAAATTCAATTCATACTAAAGGATTAGGCGAAATCCCCATCTTCACAAATGAAGGCGTTTCAATCCTATTTTCAGTATCTTGCTATTCTGTTGTTAAATAACGATGGCAATTGGCACAGGTCACCGATCTAATAATTATTCAGAAAGCAAAAGGAACGATCATCTCGACAATAATCGTCGTCATATCAACGTTAACAAAGGTATTCCCAACAATCCCATCCTAATTCTTTCGTGAGGAACATAAGTCGTTTTCATCATCTTTGTTTCTAAGATCCGCATGGAATGCGTTCGGTCCAAGATCTTTGGGATATTTGTAAAAATGGGGTTGTGTGATCGATGTTACATAGCTGCAAAGAGATCCAAATCACAGGTGACATCGATTTGTTTTGTACGTTTTAATAAACGTTAATACACACAATCAGTTAAGTTTCCAATCTAAGAACGGCATGGATGGGTGGTTTTCATTTATTTGCCGATGTGGCGAAGTATGGTCGAACTATAATAGACATGTGGAACGTTCTGGACGGCAAACCCAGTGTAGGTTCGAACACTTCTCAATCTGTTAGTAGCTCTCAACGAAAAATGTTTTCATCTTAACTCGTATGCTAAAGCGGTCCTGGGCAACAAATCAGTGGACATGTCGGGCAAATACGGTACAAGTAATGCTGGAGCAGAATCTGTGGGGGTGTCGGATTGTAACAAGGTATATAAGGAAGCGGGTAATGAAGCGGTGATGTCTATCTCGGTAGACGATTGTATGATTTGGAGGGTATGGAGCGTAAGTATTCTTGCTACAAGTTAAAAGATTTAAGTTTCATTTCAGAGCTTCTAAAACAGTATTGTCCTTTCTGAGGGATTCGATGATGTGGTCTTTAGATATGTTGGGGGACTTGGGCTTAGGGTTGGGGAATTCGACTCTATGGAGGAAAGTGTAAAGCGTCACACACTTCAAAGGGTTAAAAGTATCGCTTTAACAGAGATAATTTTGGAGTCTCAAAAGATGTTTCTCAACGATTTTATTCCAGATTGAAGATGTGTTGGATAAGACCTGGTGGGTCTGCCATTGGCATCATGGCTCCAGAGGTGTTCTAAGAAGCATGGGTGGGTCGGTGGGGGAAGCAGCCGTGTTTAACGGATAGGTAAGTAATGGTCCAATGTCTCATGGGAAAAGGTTTGGTCCCTGACAGATTCTTTACATCGTGTGATAGAGTCCATTTATGAGTTTCATATTCGTAATCGGACTTATCTGTCTTATCGCTACTGAGTTTGCATATTGGGGTCTTCCCAATATTCGAATCCTGGAGGTAAATTCCAAGTCTAATCCATCTGGAGAAGGAAAGGATGCAAAGGGTCCTAGTTTGGATGAAAGTTTGGAAAATGGGGAGCATTTGGATGTCTGATAGTTTTGTGATTCAGACATTGCCCTAAGAATGTTAACAATGAATTCGGTGTCGCCCTCTAGTACGGGTTTTACGCGAGCGGACGAGAGTTCCGTAGTGGTGGAAAGTGATCGAGAGTGAGTGCGACTCCTTTGGAGAAGGGGGGGGCCGATATGTCGAGATGATTCGGTCTGTATAATGATGGTGTATTAAGGATGCATGGGAAAAGAATTTGGAAGATGATGCGGGGTGAGTGATCTTGAGTTTCATTCTCAGGGTATTGTGGTAGATAGTTACTACTCTATAATAAAGATGTTACGCCAGTTTATTGCTGACTGATAAAAGACTACACACACACATTGCTCCTCCCCATCTACAGACAAAACGAACCCCCGGTAATGAGTTTAAAATAATTGATGTTGAGTCCGTGATTCTTCGTGATGTGTGTATTATATTGGTCCTCTACATCTAGTGACGAGATAGATTCTGATAAACGAAATTTTGTGTAAAAATCTAAAGGAGACCCCAATGGAAATATACACGGGTTGTTGCTCTCTCGCCGCGCGCGCGAGCGCGTGTTTCGTGGAAAGATTATTTTTTCCTAGCGATCTTCAAGATTTGGATTATTATGCAACGTTAAAGAAGAATTCTCTTCATAATGCCTTATCGAGACAAACAAAGGATGCCGTTAGATCGCTTTTTGGTATGAAGCCTCGGCGGTGTTTCGGTTTCGTTTCATGGGAGATTAATTCCCCCCCAGTTGGCGCCCATTGGGATCTTTCTTATTCTAATAGCCTTTGGATTGTTTAGCGAGTTCCGTTTCGTTAGAGTTTTTCTGTTCCTTTTCGTTCTTTGTATTGTTGGATCGATTTTTGCGTGTACTATATCTCTGCTAGTTTTCTTTCTATTCTAGCCTTTTTTAATAAAATTCCATTTGCCGTTCAAAAAAAAAAAAAAAAAAAAAGTTCTTTTAGTAGTAAATACAGTAGCATTTTTAGGAAAAACTATATAACTTAATATAGAAAATAGAAAGAAAATAGAATTACAACAACTTCCAACCAAATATCTATCAACAACAGCGACTAGGGGCAAATACACACTAAAAAACATGAAAATAAGTAAAAATGTAATCATGACTTTAGAGTGCACGGTCTAGTGTGTACATGGCATGTTACAGGCAAAATTTTCCACCTATGACGGCACCACGAGGTGGCGCGATAGTGGCGTTATGGGTGGCACAGCCAACCCACGCTCGTTATTTGGTTTTCTTAATTAGAACGTTGCACAACAGGTGGAAACCAACGGTAAAAAAGAACCTCATTTTTTTCAATATGATGAGGTGTAATTTTGTAACGTTTTTAGGGATCATTTAACCTTTAAAATCATACACTTTGAAGCATTTATTGACCAAATTTGTCTCTTTTGGAGTTTTAGGTGCTCGGGAAAGCAAACGGAAGAAGTACATGTGACTTGGGCTCGATTTGGTGAAGAACGTGTTCGTGACCGGCATCTGTGATGTGGGCACCAAAAGTGTCCAAGAAGTGCAAAAAAGAGTTGTTTCGTGACACTACAGGTTCTAAAGACGGCCTTATCGACGTCGTCGCAAACCCAAAGCGACGCCATCACAAACACAACGGGACGGCGTCACAATAAAGGCAGTTGAAAAATGACCCAAGAACGAAGGTTGCGTGACGGCGTCACACCCTCTACCCGACGTCGTTTCTCATCAAAACTTATAAATACTTCGCGTTGTTTTCATAATTTCATGTGGAACTTTTGGGGTATAAACCCTAACTGGTTTTAGGGGCTTTTTCAATGCTTTTCACAACAAGACTTCATATGTGTTGTTGAGATAAGTTATTTCAGTTAATCGTCCAGTTATGTTTATCGTTAATTGGTTGATTATGTTGATTTCTTGTTTCTGTATGGCTCTGCTAGGCTAAATTAATTAATATTTACATAAGAATGCATGAAATCTAGATGTGTACTATTTTATCTATTATATCTTGTGATGAATGTGTGTTAGGAGTTTGAAAACACATTAAGGATCGTCTTAACTTTAACGTCAACTAGAACACGTCTAATTTAATGCTTATCTCTTAGGTTATTTAATTAGTATGATTATTTATTGTGTGTGCTAGTTATTGGGTGGTTTTAGAAGAATCTGATACGCGCCGCTCACTTAGGCTAGTGCATGGACATGGGATTGACCAACCCAAAATAGATAATTAGAAATACTCCATATTACATTAGCAAGGACGTGATAATTCAATAGATTAAATAATAGATCACGACTAGAGGGTAACACACCCTAGGTAAATACACTTTTTCCCGCATAAGAAGTTTTCATTATTTACATTTCTTGTCTTTAATTTTCTTATTTTGCTTAATATTAGTTTTTAAAAATGCAAAACCTCTCTCACGACCCTCGATATTCTTACTTCTTACATAAAAGATAAAATTACAAATAATCATCCCTCAAACCATATACTTAATTCCGACATAACACTTTCGAGCTACCTTACTATTCTCACAGAAAAATATCAATCACCTAGACTTGGCGGAAAAATACTACACTACAATGGTTATGTACTATGCGTAGGGGTTGTTAAACTTTATTGTTTGCAACCCACACGTCAAGTTTTTGGCGCTATTGTCGGGGAATAGTGTAGGCTTCGAGTTCTATTTCGTTTAGGTCTGGCAAACGAGATTCATATCAAGTGAGATTTTTCTTTCTTTTGAGTAGCTTTCTTTAACTTTTCTTCGTTTATTTGTTTGTAACTTTTCCATTGACTGTTCCGTTCTTCATCATGGAGAACATGAATCCACCAGATGTCCTAATCATCCACTCAATGACTTTCTTAAACTAGCCAATTTGTATCCTAACCATAAGTTTGAGGATGTGCATGTTGTTCCCCTTTTTTTTTGACCTTTCATTAATAAGAAAAGAATATGAGAAATATGGTTTCGATGATAAAACTTTCAAAAACCAATTCCCAACAAAGAAGAGTTAGCTTAGCATGGGTGAATACTAACCAATTTCCACCCTTCTTTTATGAAAATTGACCCTAGACTTAGGAGAGGTGATCCTTAGAGTTTAAATATCCCTTTCATAATTGGTTGTCTGCACATAGGTCACGCCTACGTTGACTTACAATCTCCAGTAAACGCCATGTCATGATCATATTATAATTACATTAGGAATAAATAGTTACTCCCTCCGTCCCAAAATTATTGTCCTTTGATAAAAATACACAGTTTAAGAAAAATGTATTTCTTACTATTTTCTCTTTATTACTTTTGGGTAGAATGACAGTTTTAACCTTAGCTAATTAATTAAAGTCCTCTTTAAAGTTTGTAATAATAATTTTAAACAAAGGTAATATAGTAAACTTATCAAACTTCCCTGTCTATTTTTAGTAGTGGACAATTAAATTAGGACATCCTAAAAAGAAAACGTGGAATATTAATTTGGGACGATGAGAGTATATTATAGAAAGGATCCTAACTACCTCGTAAATAAAGTTGGGGAAACGATATGACCCAAACAATTACAGTGTATTGACTTGATTAAAATTGTGATATTACAAGGACTATATACAACGTCTACTTAGCTTGCAAACTAAGTTAGGTCAATAATAATGGGCTTGGCCCTAATACGACTTAAATAACCTAATATTAATACGACTATAATTCTAACATCCCCCCTCAAGCTGGAGCATAGATCAGCTTGTTACAAATATACAACCAAAAAACGATAAGCAAAAGTCTTATGCGAAGCAATAATCTAAATCTTCAACAAATGCAAAACTAATTGATCTTGCTTGGGATCGAACTAAAAACGAATCAACCGAAAGGTCTCATCTAACACACAAATCCAGAAAGACCAAAGCAACTACCGAAGCAACCAGGAGGTCTCAACTAACCATAATTTCCAAATGACGAAGCAACCTATCAATACAGGTCTCAGCTAACCAAAAAAGTCCGAAAAAAGAAACAAGAAGTGAGGTATCAACTAACCAAAATACAAAGCAACCAAAACAGACATGTTTGGGTCTCAACTTACCACAATATTCAAAAGACGAAGTAACCTGAACTAGACAAGTCACATCTCCTCAAAACTTAAATTATGAGTAACCTAAATAAAAAAGAACATAACCAAAATCAAATGATCTCACCGAGGACCAAACTTATACACCTCAAAACTCATATCCCATAACTAAGCAAATGAAATCCATCTCCTTATGACTGAATCATAACCGAAAAATTAGCAAAAATACCAACCTTGGAATTATTCACCAATAAAACACTGAATCAACAACTAAACTAGAATTTAGATCCTTCTTATTCTCCAATCACACCCGCAAATCAAGGATTATCAATAACAAATCACCTCATCACCATGTCTGGTGATCATAACCCTCGTAACTAATTAACTAATAATCATTCACGAAACTCAGAATTAACCGCCAATAACGTCCTTAAAAGCAGAATCCGAAACCAAAGAACCCTAACAAAATTGAAACAAAAAGAATTGACAGATCTGATAAGATCTTACCAGGGTTCTGGTCCAAATCACAACATAAACAGATCTAGAAAATATCTCCAACTAAAATTACTGGATCTGAACTGACTAAGTACGATTCTTTACAACTAAACCTGAAACCCTAATTAGAACTAAACCATCTCTCTAATACCATGTAAACAGAGTTGGGGAAGCGATAATGAACTAATTGATTACATTTTATTGACTTGTTTAAAACCGCGAAATTACAAAGGACTAATATATAACCTCTACATAGCTGAAACTAAGTTAGTTTTATTATAATTTGCTTAACCCTAATATAACTTAAATAAATGATATAATATGACTATGTGTTGGAATAAGGTTTTCTATAAAGTTTATACTGCTAACTCAACTTAGTACTGCCAAGCTTAATGAGTTTGTACTGCACCAATTATAACTACCATTACTAACTAGTTAGTACTACTAGAGCAAAAGTTAGTACTGCCAAACTAAACTTAATACTGTTAGAAAAAATTAATACTGCTAAAGATAAAGACTGCATGAAGATAAAGACGTGTGAAGGGATATGCATGAATTTATTCAAAGTATATATTCTATAAAGATAGGAAGATATGTATAAGATTATATATTTAGAAGATATGTTGATATCTTATAGAAGTTTTAAAAAATTCGTAGATTATGCTTGTAAAGGACTCCTTGTTATAAAATGAATATCGCTAGCTTATGGTTTTAGATTATCAGTTTTCCATAAAATTTCATAGCTTCAAGGTTGTAAACCCCTATCACAACATTAGAGTGAACATATTAATATAATTGAAGCTTATAGTGTTGGTTATATCTTTTTGTGAGTCAAACATACTATTACTATTTCATTGAGTAACTTCTTGGTGGTATAAATAGATTTAGCATAGTTTTTATATCTTCACTAAAGATTACATTCATAAGTATTTAGGATTTATCCAAGGATACTAAACCTTACATCAAGCTAAGGAGTTAAAGATCTATTCATTGGGATCAACAAGTGGCATCAGAGCTTGTTGTGAAGCTTTGAATAAGAAGAAACAACCAATACATCCTAGATCTAATTCTCAGGTGATAAGATGGAGGCAAGAACCACTACTACCAATCTGACTGCAAGACTTCCTATTCTCAACCCAGCAGACTATGATCTCTGGTTAATGAGGATAGAATAATACTTCCTATGACTGATTACTCCCTATGGGAAGTAATTAAGAATGGTAACAAAGTGCTAAAGAGAACTGTTGGAATAGTCGAACAGGAAAATGAACCCACTACTGCAAGAAAAAAGCATGACAGGTAGGAATGAATAACGGCAAAGGGGTGAAAAAAAAGAAACTCTGTTGATGGCACTCCCAAACAAGGACCAACTAAAGTTCCACTCGTATCAAGATGCAAAATTGCTAATGGAAGCCATAGAGAAGAGGTATGGAGGAAACAAGGAATCCAAGAAGGTTCAAAGGACACTTTTCAAGCAACAATATGAGAACTTTGCTGCCCCCCCCTATTTAAAGAGTTTCAAAGAAATAATGGATCAAACCTTTGATAGGTTACAAAAACTTATCAGTCAGTTGGAGATCTAAAGAGAAGTGATTAACCAAAAAGATATGAACTTAAAGCTGTTAAGAAGTCTTCCATCTGAATGGAAGACTCATGCTTTAATCTGGAGGAACAAGGTGGAAATTGAAACCATCAGTTTGGATGACTTGCACAATAACTTGAAGATATATAAATCAGAACTTACAGGATCAACAAGCACAAGTCAAAATCCACAAAATGTTTCTTTTGTATCCAACAGCACTAACAGCAACAGCAGTACAAATAAGGCGGATAACACTGCTTATAGAGTTAGTACTGATCATTCTTAAAGTAGTCCTACATCTGGAGATAACCTTAGTGATGCCGTGATCTGTGCTTTCCTAGCTAGTCAGCCTAATTCTCCTCAAATGTCAAGAGAGGATCTAGAACAAATTAATCCTGATGACCTAGAAGAAATGGATCTACAATGGGAAATGGCCATGCTGACAATTAGAGCTAGGAGATTCATCAAGAGGACAGGCAGACAGTTGGATGTAAATGGTAAAAGAGTTAGTTTTGACAGGACAAAAGTGGAGTGCTACAATTGTCATAAATATGGTCACTTTGCAAGAGAATGTAGGTTTCCAAGGAATTAGGAGAACAAATGTAGAGAGAATAATACAAGAACTATTACAGTGGAGACTCCTACTCAGAATGTCTTGATAGCTCAAGATGGAATTGGAGGATATGATTGGAGCTACCAAGCTGAAGAAGAGCAACCTACAAACTATGCATTGATGGCATTTACATCTTTAGGAAGTTCTTCTAGTTCAGATTCTGAGGTAGATTCTTGTTCTAAAACATGTGTAAAAGCTTATGCCACTCTTAAAGAACAATATGATAGTTTGTATTCTGATTACAAAAAGTCTCAATTTAATTTAGTATCTTATAAAGCAGGTTTAGAATCAGTAGAAGCTAGATTAGCTCATTATAAGAAAAATGAGGCTGTGTTTGAAGAGAGCATAAATGTTTTAAAACTTGAAGTTAGACTAAGAGATAATGCCTTAGATGAATACAAAATAAAATTGGATAAAGCAGAAAAAGAAAGAGATCAGTTAAAACAAACATTAAAGAAGTTTCAAAATTCATCCAGGTCTTTAAATGATTTACTGGAAAGTCAAGTAATTGATAAGTTTAAAACAGGACTAGGATATAATGCAGCTACTGCAGCTTCTCCTGCAGTAGAAAGTTTTGTGAATTTATCTGATAAGTCTGAATCAAATAAGGGATATCATTCAGTTCCTCCACCTCTGACAGGGAATTTCATACCTCGCAAACCTGATCTAACTTTCATATATGAAATAGTTAAAAGTGAGAATATGGATGTTACTACTATTGTTACACCTAGTAATGATAAGACAGTTGAAAATAAAGGTGTTTCCAACACAGTTGAATCTAATGCAGTTAAGATGAACAACTCTAGTACTCCAATCATTGAGGATTGGAACTCTAATAATGAAAGTAAGATAGATTATACTATTAGACCTAGCACTGAAAAGATAAAATCCATTAAGACTGTTAGGGAAACAGATGCACCTAAACAAAACAAACACCATCCTAGAGGGAACCAAAGAAACTGGAACAATATTATGTCCCAAAGGCTAGGAAGTGACTTTAAAATGATTAATAAAGCTTGTTTTGTTTGTGGTAGTTTTGAGCACCTTTTATTATGTGCGTGATTAAAAGGTTGTAAAGCCAGTGTGGAACAACTCAAGAAGGGTGAATCACAAGAACTTTTCTAATAAATTGACTCACCCTCACCCCAAAAGAAGTTTTGTTCCACAAGCAGTATTAACTAGGACATGCAAAATTAATACTGCTGGTGGAAATGTTAATACTGCTGGTGCAAGTATTAATAATGTTAACAGACCAATTAATACTGCTGCCTCAACTCCACTTGTGAACCATCCTAAACCAAAATCAAATGCTTTCAAAAGAGGATATTCACAAAGTTCAAGGCCTTTTAACAGATATTATGCAAACAAGAACAGTATTAATGTTAATAATGCCAAGGTAAAAATACTACTGCTAGGGATAGAGCAGTAGTAAGTGAAAATAAAGGAATAGGGGCTAATGTTGTTAAGGCCTTAGCATGCTGGGTTTGGAAAGCCAAAAACAGTAGTGCATCAAATACTTTCAAGAAATATTCTTACATTGATGCACGAGGCAGGTCCAAGTCTATAATGGCTTGGATCCCCAAAAGAGTCTAACTCTCTTTTCTAGTTTGCTTGTGATGAATAGAGGCATGTTGTTGTATAAGACAGAGTTAAAACTGCTAAGGAAAATATTAATACTGCTAAGTATACTTAGTACTGCTAGTTATACTTAAGTCTGCTAGTTAAAACTATTAGTCATAATTAAAACTGCTAAACAAGAAAATACTTTGGATTGTGTATTTTTGGTTTTGGACTAACATTTGCAGGATAAGAATATTGAGATTTTATGTGCAGGGCAACCCACAACAGAAGGAGTATAAGGAAAAAGCAATTATTGACAATGGTTGTTCCAGGCACATGACAGGAAACAAGTATTATCTTAATGAATATGAAGACTATGATGGTGGATTTGTTTCCTTTAGTGATGGTAAAGGCAGAATTTCTGGAAAAGGTAAAATCAAAACAGGATCACTGGATTTTGATGATGCGTACTTTTATAAGGAGCTTAAGTATAACATGTTCAGTGTGTCACAAATCTGTGACAAAAAGAACAATGTTCTTTTTACTGACACTGGGTGTCTTGTCTTATCTTCTGACTTTAAGCTACTTAATGAAAGTCAAGTATTGCTGAGAGTTCCAAGAAAGGACAACATTTACAGTGTTGACCTAGAGAGTGTTGTTCCCACTGGAGATTTAACTTGTCTCATTGCTAAGGCTATAATTGATGAATCAAATACATGGCACAGGAGGCTTGAGCACATTAATTTTAAAACAATGAATAAACTTGTGAAGGAAAACCTTGTAAAAGGTTTACCTTCAAAGATTTTTGAAAATGATCATTTTTGTGTTGCCTGTCAGAAAGGAAAGCAACATAAAGCCTCCTATAAGACCAAGCTTGTGAACTCAATCAGAAAACCCTTACATATGCTTCATATAGACTTATTTGGTCCTACAAATGTTAAGAGTTTAATGAAAAAGTCTTATTGCCTAGTTGTCACTGATGACTTTAGTAGATTTTCTTGGGTTTTCTTTTTGGACACTAAGGATAAGACTAGTGAGATCTTAAAGACCTTTATAACAGGAATAGAAAATCAACTAGATCATAAAGTAAAAGTTATCAGGTGTGACAACGGAACTGAGTTCAAGAATAGTATAATAAATCAGTTTAGTGAAATAAATGGGATTAAGAAGGAATTCAGTGTTGCTAGGACTCCTCAGTAGAAAGGTGTAGCTAAGAGGAAGAATAGAACACTAATAGAGGCTGCAAGAACTATGTTAGTAGACTATAAGTTGCCAACCACCTTTTGGGCTAAAGCAGTTAATACTGCTTGCTTTGTGCTAAATAGGGTCTTAGTCATTAAGCCTCATAACAAGACACCTTATGAACTTATTCGTGGAAGACCTTCACTGATAGACTTCATGAAACCTTTTAGGTGTCCTCTTACCATCTTAAATACCTGGGATCATCTAGGCAAGTTTGATGGAAAAGCTGATGAGGGATATTTTGTTGGGTATTATGTGGTTAGTAAAGCTATGAGGGTATTCAACAAGAGGACCAGGATAGTTGAAGAGACCTTAAACATTAGATTTCTTAAAAATACACCTAATGTGAAAGGAAATGGACCAGACTGGCTTTTTGATGTTGATTCTTTGACAATATCTATGAACTATGTGCCAGTTGTTGTAGGAAATCAAACTAATGGTATTGCAGGAACCAAAGATAACATTGTTGCAGGTCATGCTCAAAAGGAAAAAGAACCTGAACAAGAGTACATCCTAATACCTTTATGCACAACTGATCCATTAATCTCTCAAGGTCCTAAGGATAGTGAAGGGGATGCTGGAATGAAGCCTACAGAAGTGGATGAAAGAGGAGCTTCTGATAAAAATGAAAAGGATGCACAAGATACAAGAAGTGAGTCTGAAAGGCTAAATCAAAGGGAAATGCAGACTGAACACACTAACAGTATTAATACTGTTAGTACACCTGTTAGTACTGCTGGACCATCATTTGATAATGTTGTTCCATCACCACCAGTTAATACTGCTGGACCTTCTGTTAGTACTGCTAATGCATTTGAAGAACATCTATTTGAACGATTTTCTCCTTTCAAAAATGCATTTACCCTTCCACCTGTTCCAAATGTGTCTTCAATGGATAATACTGGCATCTTTGGAAATGCTTATGATGATGAAGATTTGGAAGAAGAGGTTGATATGAACAATGTAATTTCATCTTATTCAGACCCTGATACTTCTTTCACCAAATTTCATAAAGATCATCCTGAAGATCAAGTGATTGGAAGTCTAAAAACACCTGTACAGACAAGACACATGACCAAGATAAATGAAGAACATGGTTTGTTTTCCTCAGTTCACAAGCTTAGGAGAACAAATCACAAAGATTTTCAAAATTGTCTGTTTGCCTGTTTCTTATCTCAAATGGAACCCAAGAAACCAGTTCAAGCCTTAAAAGATCCAAGTTGGGTAGAAGCAATGCAGGATGAGCTTCTATAATTTAAACTGCTAAAAGTTTGGACCTTAGTTGATTTACCAAGAGACAAGTGGGCAATTGGTACTAAATGGGTTTTTAGAAACAAGAAGGATGAAAGAGGCATAGTGGTGAAGAACAAAGCTAGACTGGTTGCTCAAGGACATACTCAAGAGGAAGGTATAGATTATGATGAAGTCTTTGCACCAGTTGCAAGGATTGAAGCCATAAGATTATTTCTGGCTTATGCTTCCTTCAAAGATTTTGTAGTCTACCAAATGGATGTGAAGAGTGCTTTTCTATATGGAAAGATAGAAGAGGAGGTGTATGTCTGTCAACCTCCTGGTTTTGAAGATCCACACTTTCCAGATAAAGTTTACAAGGTAGAAAAGGCTCTCTATGGACTACATCAGGCCCCAAGAGCATGGTATGAGACATTGTCAACTTATTTGCTGGACAATGGTTTTCACAGGGGTCAAATTGATAAAACATTGTTCATTAAAAGACATAAAGATGATATCCTGCTAGTACAGGTTTATGTTGATGATATCATCTTTGGATCAACCAAGAAATAGATGAGTAATGAATTTGAAACACTGATGCATGATAAGTTCCAAATGAGTTCTATGGGAGAACTTTCTTTCTTTTTGGGACTTCAGGTTCAACAGAAGAGTGATGGGATCTTTATCAGCCAAGATAAATATGTGGCTGAGATTTTGAAAAAGTTTGATTTTGCCTCAGTAAAGACAGCAAGCACTCCAATGGAGACAAACAAGGCATTGATAAAGGATGAAGAAGCTGAGGATGTGGATGTACACTTATATAGATCAATGATTGGATCATTGATGTACTTAACAGCTTCTAGACCAGACATAATGTTTGCTGTTTGTGCTTGTGCAAGGTTCCAAGTTACTCCAAAGACTTCACATCTTAATGCTGTGAAGAGGATCTTTAGATACTTAAAAGGCCAACCTAAATTGGGCCTTTGGTATCCTAGAGATTCACCATTTGACTTGGAAGCTTTTTCTGATAGTGACTATGCTGGAGCTAGTCTTGACAGGAAATCCACAACAGGAGGTTGTCAATTTCTTGGCAAGAGATTGATTTCATGGCAATGTAAGAAGCAGACTATAGTGGCCAACTCAACAACTGAAGCAGAGTATGTTGCTGCTGCTAACTGCTGTGAACAAGTGTTATAGATCCAAAATCAGATGCTTGACTATGGATTCAATTTCATGAACACTAAAATTTACATTGATAATGAAAGTACAATATGTATTGTGAAGAATCCAGTGTTTCATTCTAAAACCAAGCACATAGAGATAAGGCACCATTTCATCAGAGATTCTTATGAGAAGAAGTTGATACAAGTGATCAAGATTCACACAGACCAAAATGTTGCAGATCTTCTCACAAAATATTTTGATGCTAGCAGGTTATCTTTCTAATTGCTAGCATTGGCTTACTCAATCTCTGAGGGTTAACAGTTCTTCACTTTTATTCATGGGTTATGCATAAATATAGATCCTTATGAATTCTTACATGTCTATATAGTCTTTTCTAGTGTGCTTGTAATGAATAGAGGTATATTGTTTTATAATTATTGAAGACAGAGTTTAAACTGGTAAGGAAAATATTAATACTACTAAGTATAATTAGTACTACTAGTTATACTTAAGACTGCTAGTTAATCCTGTTAGTCATAGTTAAAACTGCTAAACAAGAAAATACTTTGGATTGTGTATTTTTAGTTTTGGACTAACATTTGCAGGCTAAGCATATTGAGTATTTGGTATTGAATTAAGGGGAGGCCTATGATGTCAATATGCAGTCAAGAATTGATGAAAGGACATGTAACATCAAACAAAAGTGTGTGATGTGTCAAAAACCTAGGCAAATCAAAATAGGTCAGGACACCAAGATACCTCAGTCTAGTAGTCCCCCTGAAAAAGGTTGGTGATGAGGCTGTCCATAAGGAATTGGGTGATAGAATGGAAAGGGCTGCCACTGAGCAGGACAGTGGTAACATAAATTAAGACCCAATCCATGACAACACTTAATGAGACAAGTTCTTAGGGAATTGGTTTAGGTAGTGGTCTTAGGTGCCAAGATACCATATTGGGAGGTGTAGATGCTCAAACTAGGTTTGAGACTACATCTAAATAGTCTAATGACCCACCTCTCTCAAGAGTTAACACACTTGGAAGTAGGAAGGATAGTATGAAACTAATGGAATTGATGGCACATTGTACCAAACTATGTGAATAAGGTGAGCAAAAGAAAAGAGAGAAATTATGAGCTAAAAACAAACAGAGAGATGTGTGCATAAAAACAAAAAGATTGATTTAGAGAGCCAAAAGAATTGAGAGATAAAGTGAGCTGAAAAACAAAAAGAGAGCTTGTGAGAATCTAAAATTATGATGGCAATGTTAGTTGGAACAATATTGGTGTTGATACTGCTAGGCATAAATTTAATACTACCAGTATTAAGTTAGTATTGCTAGGCATATTTTAATGCTACTAGGTGAAGTTAATACGGCTAGGCTTAAAGTTAGTACTGTTAGGCTAAAATTAGTACTGGTGGGTGACCGTTAGTACTGTTTGAGGTATAACAAAATTTTCTCAATTAATTAATACCTATTGAGATATTTCCGCCAACAACTTGCTCATAAGGGTCTATGATTTGCAAAATTCTTGATATTTCTTTCTCTTATAAGATTTCTTCCTTATAAAGATTCAATCTTATTAATTTGGTTAAATAAAAACCCTAGGAGCTCTCCATAAAATCTCAATTAATTTTACCAAACTCTCATATTCTCATCAATAAACATAAACCCAAAACTCTTATCTCAGCTCACTCACTAATGGCTCATTTGGAATTTTGTGATACCCACAACATGGTCGCTTTCTTGAATAAATCAGAGGGAAGTGAAGATTTTCATCAGATAATTAATTTTCTCAATATAAGTCGTATCAAGTATGCCCTTATAGAAAATCCTACTATCTATACTTCACTCATTCAACAGTTTTGGGAAACTGCCTTTGCAAGCACATCAGAGAATGAAGAAATGGAGATAACTGCTACCATTGATGGAAGAGTCAAGACTATTACTGAAGCATCAATAAGAAGGCATCTCAAGCTAGAAGATTCAGATGGTATTCCCACTTTACCTCATGCTAAAAAATTTAAGCAACTTGCTCTTATGAGGTATGTATCTGATTCTGACAAGTTGACCTTCCAAAAGGATCACTTTTCACCTCAATGGAGATTCTTAATACATACTATTCTTCATTAATTAAGTCCTAAGAAGACTGCTTGGGAGTAGTTCAGTAGCAACATAGATATTGCTATCATTTGCTTGGCAACAAATAGCACTTTCAACTTTTCTAAGATGATTTTTGAAGGTAAATTGAAAAACTTAGACAGTAGGTCAAAATTCTTGATGTATCCTAGATTTATTCAAATCTTTTTGAACAAGCACAAAAGATACCTTCTCCCTCACAAAAGAACTTATGTTGCTCCTACCCTCACCCAAAAACTATTCAGCAACATGAGAAGGGTTTCCAAGGGTTATACTAGGATAGCTATTCCACTATTTCCAACTATGCTCACTGCACATGTATGATCTCCTTCTATAATAACATCTTCGCCATCCTTATCACCTCAAACACATCCATCCATATCTTAACAACCACCTACACCACCATTCATGCAAATTATCCGTGATGAAAAAAAACATGCTATTATGCCCCATGATTTATCTCAACCAAGGGTTCAATCACTTGGCAGTGATGAGGGCAGTTTAACACTCAATGAATCGACAGTTCTTTGTACAACATTATCCAAGAAGGTGGAGGATTTGCAAAATGACTTAAAGCAGACAAAATTGACATATGGTGCTGCTTACACTAAGCTCATTCTGAGGGTCAAGAAATTGGAGCACAAGGTAAAGGCAAGCAAATCTAGAAGAAGGGCAAGAGTGATTATCTCTGATAATGAGGAAGATTTAGAGGATTCTTACAAATAGGGGAGGATAATTATTAAGACTGATCAAAATCCTTCTATTTCATTGGTACAAGATGAAGGAACTTCATGGATTCAAGAGGATGCTGAGACTCATGGGAGGACTAATGCTGATACTGAGATACTATTAGATTAAGAAAGGCCTACTGAACTAGTAGAAGATCCTTGTAGTGGTGAAAAGGGTGAAAAAGAAATTAGTACTGCTGAGGTACTAGTTAGTACTGATAGTGCAATTCTTAAAGTTAGTACCGCCATTCCTGAAAGACATGTTTATATCAGAAGGAGTGCAGAAAAGAGAAAAGATAAAGGAAAAACTATCATGAAAGATGAGGAATCTGTTTAGAAGAAGACAAAGAAGCAACTAGAACAAGAAAGACTTGGGCATGAAGAAGCTATTAAACTGCAAGAACAGATTAATGAAGAAGAAAGACAAATGATTGCTAGGGATGCAGAAATAGCTAAATGGTTACAAGAAGAGATTGATATACCAAGGCAAGAACAAGAGAAGTATGATCTAGCACAAGCCTTAGAGTTACAAAAGGAGTTGGATAAAAGGAAAGAAGGTGTGGCTGAAACTACTCAAGCTCATGATATTGATTGAAGTGATCCTGTTATGCTCAGATATCATGCACAACAAAATAGATCTTTCTTTAAAGCTAGAGTAAGGAAGAACATGTGCATGTATTTAAAGAATCAGGGAGGATATAAGCAGAGTTATTTCAAAGGAATGAGCTATGAAGATATTAGACCTATATTTGAAAGAGTATGGGATCAAAATCAATCTTTTGTACCTAAGGATTCTGAGATTGAAAAGTAAGTGATGAAGAGATCTGGATTTGATTTTCAAAAGCCACCTGCTAAAAGACAAAAGATTGGAGAAGTTTCAGGGTCAGTTGAAGAACAATATATAGGAAAAGAAAAAGAAGTATCTGAAGAAGAGCTAAAGAAACTGTTAGTGATAGTTCCAATAGAAAAAGTGTACATTGAAGCTCTACAGGTTAAATATCCAATTATAGACTAGGAAGTTTTCACTGAAGAATCAAGAAGTTACTGGAGAATTATAAGAGTTGGAAACCATACAGAGGTCTATCAAGTTTTTGAAGACATGTTGAAGAGATTTGATAGAGATGACCTGGAGAAGCTTTGGGATTTGGTTAAGAAGAAGTTTAGTTCAACAGAGCCTATAATTGATAAAGAGAAGGTATTATGGGTTGAACTAAAGAGGTTATTTGAACCAGATGATGATGATACACTATGGAAGCTTCAGAGATATATGCATGATCCTTTGAAATGGAAATTGTATGATACATGTGGTGTTCACCATGTGTCTACAGAAAGAGGACATGACATCTTTATGCTAGTTGAAAAAGATTATCCACTGACAAGAGCACTTATGACTGTAATGTTGGCTAACAAACTTCAAGTGGATGAATCTTCAGAGATGGCAAATGAGCTTTTAAGGAAAATTTTCTATCAGGTAGAAAGACCAAGAACTTGAAGTGTTTGAAAGAATCCTCTCAGAGCCAAAAGGTTTAATTCATGAAACTTGATGATTTGAAGGTAAATCACAAGTTTAGGGGAGGATTGTTGGGAATTAAGGTCTTCTATAAAGTTTATACTGCTAGCTCAACTTAGTACTGCCAAGCTTAAAGAGTTTGTACTGCACAGATTATAACTACCAGTACTAACTGGTTAGTACTGCTAGAGCAAAAGTTAGTACTGCCAGTACTAACTTAATACTGTTGAGAAGAAGTTAATACTACTGAAGACTGAAGACTGCATGAAGATAAAGACGTGTGAAGGGATATGCATGGATTTGTTCAAAGTATATATTCTATAAATATAGGAAGATATGTATAAGGTTATATATTTAGAATATATGTTGATATCTTATAGAAGTTTAAAAGATGTGTAGTTATCTTGTAAAGGACTCCTTGGTGTATAAAATGAGATCTTAGGTTATGGTTTTAGATATTAGTTTTCTATAGAATTCATAGCTTCAAGGTTGTAAACCCTATCACTTCATTAGAGTGATCGTATTAATATATTGAAGCTTATCGTTTTGGTTATATCTTTCTGTGTGTCAAACGTACATTACTGTTTCATTAAGTATACTTCTTAGTGGTATAAACTAGATTCTGCATAGTTTATATCATTTACTCAATGTTTCATTCTTAGTACTTTTAGATTTATCCAAGGATACTAAACCTTACATTAAGCTAAGGAGTTAAAGATCTATTCATTGGGATCAACATGTCATTTAACCCCCTAAATCATGCATTTATGCCCAAAATAGGTGCTTAATCATTCCTTTTAAGGTATTTCTCATTTGGAAGGCATTTGGAAGAATTACACGTGACTTGGGCTCATTTAGAGAAGAAATGGACAAGACTATGGGCCTACACCAACATTGATCAAGAATTTCTCTATAGTGGCTGGAGACGGCGTCACAGATACAACGTGACGCCATCACCATGAAGATCAAGACAGCATCAAATTTTTCCACCACGGCGTCAAAGCATACGACCCAGCCCATTGTCTAGAATATTCTCTTTCATGACGGCATCACGATTAAAACGCGACGCCATCACATCATTTTTCCTATATATACAAACCTGAATTTAGGGTTTTGACTGTGTAACTATAGAATAAAAAGAGGGTACGAACCCTAGTTCATTTAGCAGATGTATGAGATGATTTTATTGCCTAAAAACCCTATTGTACCTCTTCTAATTCATGTTTTAATCAAGTAAGGTTTACTTAATCATTCAATATGTCTATGTGTTATTTGATTTATTGTTCTTGTTTTATCTTTTACATGCTTGGCTAAACCTCCTATTATGTTTATTTATGATTGTATGAAACCTAGAATGTAGATCTTAGTAGTGTTGCTTCTTGTGATAGATGTGCACGTTAGGTCTTCGAAAACTAGATTTTGACTGCATCGCTATTGATATGTCTAGTGAAACGTGATTGTGTAGAAAGGATACCATCGGGTAACAGTCTTCATACTACCTTGCCCCCTAATATGGTTGATCCACTCTTAATATATTTCACATGCACTTAGTGTACTCATAGGGGTCGTGTAATAGTCTTCATACTACCTTGCATGTGCGTTGCTCTAGCGGCATACTAAGTAGACGGTAGGTTCATGTAATTCGTTCATGATTTAGAAAATAGTTACACAGATTCACAAGTGTGACAAGGCAACAACACTAGGAGAAGAAATCTAGGGAGTAATACATGATTAAATAAACACATTCTTTTATCTTATTGTTATCACTAGTAGCTTAGTTAATATTTAGTTTAAATAGCTAAAACCAAATCTCTCTCCAATTATATGATTTACTTGCTTTCTAAAAAACATAAAAATACAAAAATAATCTTTCCTCAACCCATAGAATTCTGTTAGACCATGATCAAAGCCTTCCCATCCTATTCCTCGAGTGAACAATAAACAACCCCGAGTCTTGCCTATACTACACTACAACGATTAGGTGCACTTCCTAGGGAGTTGTAAAACTTCTAGTGTAGAAGTCCTACGACGACCGCACATCAAGTTTTTGGCGTCGCCGCCTATGGAATAGTTAGGTTTTGATCATAGTTTAACTTAGTTCTACTCGATTAAATCCTTTCAAGTGAGACTTTAATTATGTACATTAGATTTCTTGTAGTCTATCTTTTTCTTTGTGCCCTCTGTTCGTAATATTTGTAAATTTGTAAATTATAATGAATAGGTATGGTTATTCTAGCGTAGGTAGGCTTGATGTATTCTTCTGTTATCAACTCTTGGTGTTCCAACAACATCAAGATGAATCTCTCTACGATTCGTAGACTCGTTTCAAAGACATAATCTGAAAAGTCCCAAATCATGGTCTTAGTATATAGACCCTAATTAAAATATTTCTAAAACATCTCGACTCGTTATCCCGTCATATCATCAATTTGACAGTAGAAGGGGATCTTAATAAGTTTAGTGATATAGGAGCATGGTATGCCATAAAGGATTGTGCCCAATATGATAAACAATGTAGCAACCCAACAAGTGTTATTTATGATGAAACAATATCAAATCCAAATGCTCAAATAGTTGGGGATGATATGGTTAGGGTACAGGTACCTAGGTGCATGGCATGGTTAGATTATGATGAGCATGTGGATAGCCTAAGTACGATGGGTAATGAGGTAGGAGTTACAAGCCCTAAGAGTACCACACAAACCCTACCGTCATTTGAGGAATACACATCACCCGTGACTTACCCGGAAGAAGTAGAAAAGACTTTAGGAATCTCGATAGAGGTAGAACCTTTGAACGAAACAAAACTATAGGAAGTAGGCTTGAATTGTAATTACAACACTCCTTTTAGTTCTAGGGAAGTTCCTAGTTTTAATGGACCAGAGCCTCAACCTATACTCAATAGTCCATCCTTAGATGTAGACGTAATAAGAGTCGAACCACCCATCAAACCACATAGTCCGGATAGTTCTAGGATGAAGGTAGTAGATTATTTAACAACTCAAACACTGCCTTCACCTCACATGGCAAATTTCCATCCTAAGGGTGTGTATAGCTATTATAACCTAGGTATAGATGACCCTAAGAGACATTATGGATTTAAACCGGGTTTATTAGGACAAAGTGTATCCCTAGGTGTTGATATTTCAAATTGGGAGATGTTTGATGATGATTGGGGACTAGAATCTGTTAATACAAATAATGTATAAAAATGTTATTTATATTTTTCGACCTCTCGATGTTTTGATAATGACAAAATAAGAAAGATAAAATTAAACGTTTATAAATTACTAATCGTAAAATTTCATTTCTAAGATTAATCACTTAAGGTATGGATAAACAAATCATTAAACATGATTAGTGATCAAGAAAATAATTTTTCTTTCTTAAACCTTACATTTTTACAAAATTATTTTTATAAAAATATAAAAACAAAATATTTATTCATTAAAAGAAATGTTTTATTAAAAACATAAAATTTGAAATTCAAATGGTTCTAAATCAGATACAACCTTCACCATAAAAGGACAAAAAAGGGAGCGTAGTCTACGGCGACCCCCTTATAGGCCTGGCGGCCCCCTTATGTATAAGGGACCGCCGTCAGCAACGGCTAGATTTTTTGTCCCTATAAATAATGGGCCACCCAATCTGAAAAACACAACCTCTTGCCACGAATTTTTTTCAGATCTGTCTTTCTCTCTTCCTTCTTTCATTCTAAAACACATATCTTGATCACTAACATACCTTTATCTTGTTTCAAGTGATTAATTCTTTCTTCCGCAAGAGAAGAACAATCGTATTCTTCTACATACGATTTGTTGTCAAGTGATCTTTCTCTTCCTCCTCAAGATCACATATATTCATTACATTTACTTAGTGTTGTTGTGTAAATTGGATTGTGTGTAGATCTAATAGTGTAAATTATGTATTAGTGTGATTTGGATTGTGTGTCAATCCAAGGGTATATATATCTTATGAGTGTATAAAGACTTAGTGAAGTCATAGATTGGTTCTAGCTAAGATTAGGACTCGACATCTAGCTTAGTGTCAGAAAAGGAAGTAAGCGACGTGTAAATGGTTTTCTCTGCCTAAAGGAAGCTTGTTGACATAGTGAAATCTCGAGTGGAGTACTCGAGGAGTAGAGTAGGAACGAAGAGGTGCTTCGTTGCCGAACCACTATAAATCTTGGTGTCTTGGTTTGATCGTTTCTTTCTTTATCTCTTTATTATTATTGCTTACTTTGTTCATTACATTAGATAATTTAGTTATGATTCATATTGTTGATTGATTGACATATAACTCGAATCAAACATTTTTAAGTAAAGTTTTAAAAACACCAATTAACTGGTAAACTATTTAACCCCCCTTTTAGTTTCCTACAATTGGTATCAGGAGCAAGGTCACTCAAGATCTTTAAAATATATTGTATTTTAAAGCTTGGATCGATCTATGGATTCCGACAAATATCTAGAAGGGCAATCCATGCAAAGACCACCACTCTTTGAAAGCGATAGTTTTATTTATTGGAAAAATAGATTCGAGACATATGTTAAATCAAAAGATCTAGATCTTTGGCATGTTATTACCAATGGTGATTTTTAACCTATTGCACAAAATCCGGAAACCAAATTAGATGAGGTTATCCCTTTTGAAAAACAAACCGATGATCTCAAAAAGAAACTTGCGAAAAATAATGAAGCAAAAATGGTTATTTACAATGCCTTGCCAAGAAAAGAATATGAAAGAATTTTCATGTGCAATACGGCAAAAGAAATTTGGAAAACTTTGCTAATCACCCATCAAGGTAATAGCCAAGTCAAAGATAATAAGATCGACCTTTTGGTTCAACAATATGAACAATTCGTCATTTCCGAAGACGAATCTATAGATAGTGCTTTTGCTAGATTTAATACTATTATTACTAGTCTTAAAGCTCTTGATGAAGGTTATTCTAGTAAGAACTACGTAAGGAAGTTTCTTAGGGCTCTACATCCTAAATGGAGAGCAAAAGTCACGGCTATTGAAGAGTCGAAAGACTTGACATCACTATCTCTTGATGAGCTCATTGGAAACCTCAAAGTCCATGAGATGATCATCAAGAAAGATTCCGAAATAGTCAAAGCAAAAGTTGAAAGGAAATCTCTTGCTTTAAAGGCTAAGAAAGAATCTAGTGATGAAGAGTGTTCGACTTCCGGTAGTGAAGACGAAGAGTACGCCATGGCGGTAAGAGACTTCAAGAAGTTCTTTAAGAGAAGAGGTAGATTCGTGAGACAACCTCGGAACGACAAAAAGACGTATCAAAGAAACCGTGATGACAAGAACGGTAAAAGTGATAGAAAATGTTTTAGATGCGGCGACCCGAATCATCTCATTGGAGAATGTCCAAAACCACCGAAAGACAAGAACCAAAGAGCCTTTGTTGGAGGCTCTTGGAGTGATAGTGGTGAAGAAGATGATGAGAAGGTCAAAGACGAAACGTGTCTTGTAGCTCACGCATCAAGTGAGGTATGTTCCGAATCATCTTACTTTAGTGATGAAAACTCATCAATTGATGATATAGCTTTAGACAACGAATATGATAAGTTATGCAAAATGAGTCTAAAAATAATCACTAAAAACAAAAAGTTAAAAGCTACAAGAATTAGTTTAGAAAATGAGCTTAGAGAATTAAAAGATAAATTGTCTACACTCGAGAAAAACAAGGGAGTTGATCTTGATTGTGCAAAGTGTTATGCACTTAAAATTGAGAATGAAAAACTCAAGGATGAATCTACTAGGTTAAACAAATTTGAAAAGAGTACACATTGCTTAAATGAAATGTTGAGTAATCAAAAACCCTCCGGTAATAAATTAGGTTTAGGGTTTAATTCATTTGAAGCATCATCTAGTGGAACTAAGGAAATAAATTTTGTAAAAGCTCAGAAAAAGGTGTGTTCTGATGGAGGTCCCATAATTATGGGCGGCCCCCTTAATGATCCGACGGCCCCCATAATAAATATGGGACCGTCACCAGTGATGCCTGGATCTAAAAAAAATATGTCTTTTCAAAAATCCATTTTGGGTCCTAGACCAAAACACATAATTGTAAACAAAGTCAAAGTTCCCGTTGCTAGTGACAATGAAGTTAAACAATTCTATAAGCCATTGTCAAAACCCGGAGTTGAATTTTCGAAACCTAACCTTAGATCTAAAACTCCACCTCCTAGAAGTGTCAATAATAATTATTCTCGTTCTAAAATACCGCAACCTAAAAGACATGTTGGTCAACAAAACCAACCCCATGGATTTCCAGTAACTTGGAACAACTTTCCTCGTCGAAGTTACATGCCATGGGAAATGTGTCTTCCAGTCTCACATCCTAACCAATTACATCAAATGCAAGGGATGTTTAGCACTAACAACTTTGGACCCATGAGATATTGGGGACCAAATGTTTGAGTTGTTGTCTTATATAAATAGATATGCCTTGGAGTCGATTTGGAGCCCGATGAATGGATCAAGGATAGCGGATGCTCTAAACATATGATGGGCAACCGAAAGCTCTTCTCCACCTACAAGGCATACAATGGAGGTAATGTCATTTTCAGTAGTAATCTTCGTGGTAATATCATTGGCAAAGGTACGATTTCTAATAACTCCCTCAAAATAGATAATGTACAACATGTTGATAACTTAGGATTTAACTTGCTTAGTATAAGACAAATATGTGATAATAAGTGGAAAGTAACTTTCTCTGAACATGATAGTGAAATCACTAAGAACGGTAAAGTCATAGGTAAATGTATTAGGAAGAAATGCTTATATGTGATGAAATTAGGAAATAAGCCTAAGGATCAAATTTGTCTAACAACGATTGATGAAAATTCCACCTTGTGGCATAAGAGATTAGGACACGCAAATATGCGTCTCATCCAATCGTTGGCCTCTAAGGATTGAGTTAGAAACTTACCTAAGCTTAAGTTTGATAAACACTTTTGTGATGCTTGCAAAATAGGAAAACAAGCTCACGCTAGTCACAAAGCTAAGAATGTAGTCTCAACGACTAGATTCTTAGAACATCTCCATATGGATCTCTTCGGTCCATCCGCCGTATAGAGTTACGGAGGAAACCGTTACACCCTAATCATAGTAGATGACTATTCTAGGTATACTTGGACTAGATTTCTTAAGGATAAGACCGAAGCTTTTGATCACTTTGAAATATTTAGTAAGAAAATCCAAAACCAATTAGGATGCACAATAGTGTCAATAAGAATCGACCACGGTAGAGAATTTAATCATGAAGTGCAATTTGGAGAGTTTTGTAATGCCAATGGTATTACTCATAACTTCTCGGCTCCACGCACTCCTCAATCAAATGGCGTGGTCAAAAGGAAGAATAGGACACTTTAGGAAATGAGTAGAACAATGTTGAATGAGTAATTGTTACCAGAAAAGTTTTAGTGTAACGCCGTAGATACTTCAATATACATTTTAAACCGAATCCTCATTAGAGTCATTCTAGGAAAAACACCTTATGAACTCTTAAGATGTAACACCCCCAAAAATGTGTCGCAGCGGAAATATGTCAGGGAGCGTTACTTCATAATACAACAGCTCAAGATACAAGAGAACGACCTCTAAATGTGTCGTTTGAAAAGTTATCTCGTTGATTTTCTTGAAATTGATATAAAACATTTGTCCCATAATTGCATCACCATGAAAAACTTGAATGTAAAGACTCCAATGCACATCAAATAATCCAAGTATCTAATTCACCTGAGAAAAACATGCTTAAAAGTGTCAACATTAAAGTTGGTGAGTTCATAGATTAGTTTAGATATGAATGTAAATTTCAACAAATATGTTTATCCACTGTGTCATCACAGTACCATGTAAAACATTTATAAATTTTGCACGACCCATTTTATGTTACCAAAAGTACCAATCTTATCCCAAAGATGTTTATAATTAATGCATGACAGATGTAATGTCACCAAAATGTTCCAAGTATGTCTGTGTCGGGGGGCCCTGTAGTCCCCAACAATGATCCGACATGTTATAACGTTCGTTTATCTGGTGATAGCTAATCACCCGAACGGGGGATTGTCTAATCCCGAATTAGATTCTATTTCATAGCATACGGCAGAAACATGCTATAATGTTCGTATTTCCAAGTGATAGCTAATTCACTCAGATACGGGGCATTATCGATCCCAAATAGATCTATTTCAAAACATTCGCGCTCACCCTCAAGTGTTTACTGTTCAGTACATTGTGACTTAGACTTGTTGTATGTACCGATTCGGGCAGTGATACAAATAATGTGTTCCCATCATGGGTGTTCCATCTGCAACACCCGGGCATGTAACGCTTGTTGGCCCCGCAAGCGCCAAACAAATCGTGATCCGAAAATCATTTCAAATGTAAAGTATGCATTTGTGACCAAAAATAAAGTCAAATAATGTATCCCATAGCGAGCTATGCAAATAAGTATGTAAACCAATTTGAAATCAACCATGTAAATGTGTTTGTAATGAATTGCAAAATCAAGTAGGTGAACCAAGAGTGTAGAATAGTATGTAAAAGATATTGTAAACGAATATGTAAACAAGTTGTATTGTAGCATTATTCTCCACGTGGGATTTGGTAAGGTAATATAAAACAATGAAAGAGGGGCTATAAACTCACATCGATGATGAGGAACAATTGACAGTATGCGGCATCTCTATGCCACTCAAACGGAAGATGAACGGCTCGATCAAGAAGAAAACTTGGAGACAGCTTTCTTAACGGCTAAGTCTCACTAGCCTAGGGTAATGCGTTTGGGTTTCCCGATGAATTGTTATGTCAACGCGACACGTTGATAAAAGATTTAGATTTAAAGTTGTAATAGTTTGGTGGTTGGTTAAATAAATAAATTGAAAATATACGCAAAGTGTGTAATATATATTCTTTATATATTACTTATGAAAAATAACCCTTATATAGTTCCTACCGTGAATTATATAACAAAGACAATCAATCAAAAGATTGATGAAAAGTATAATATACCTTGCAGGTATTATATAATAAGTGTGAATAATTAATTAAACCAATTAGTTTGACAACCATTTAATTAATGAAAAGGCTTTGTACAAAGGTTGACACATGTCTTAACGTTATGAATTAATCAAACCATGTTTGTAACAGTTTATAATCATTATAAAATATAAATAATATTTTATAAAATATATTTCGTTCCTTCGACGGGTTGCGTCTAAAACAGTTCGTCTCAATGTACAAAATATAGTTTTCGTTCGTTGTCAGGTTATTGTATAGTTATATTTTAATATATCTTAAAATATAACTTTAGTCTCTTTATCGGTTTCTAAAATGATATAAGTTTTAGTAAAACATTACTAAATATATATATTTCGTCATGACAATTTCGGTTGTATAATGTTTTCCATTTTCGCAAAGCTTAACGTTTTCCCTTAATCAATATATGTTGCAATCATTTGCTTTCCAATATTTCAAATGCTCGCGTTTTCTAGATATAGTATATATATGTATATTATTATATCTAAATTAAACAAATTAATAAATGTTATATTTATTTAACTATTTAAAACCACCAATAATTATTTATC
This sequence comes from Tanacetum coccineum, assembly GCA_026074375.1. NCBI lineage: Eukaryota > Viridiplantae > Streptophyta > Magnoliopsida > Asterales > Asteraceae > Tanacetum > Tanacetum coccineum. The sequence continues at coordinate 50,133 of BQNB010002773.1, forward strand.
CGGTTTTATTATTTATTAAAACCTTATGTTATTTTTCATTAATTAATTTCATTAACCAATCGAACCCTTATTGAAACTGCTCACCCAAACGCGCCCTATTGCTGCCACTATACCAAACGCACCCTATTTGGTTGACTGCACAACCAAACACCCCTTTTGGATGTTACCCCGCAAACCAAACGCGCCCTATGGCTGTTTTTAACAGCCAAACGCCCCTGGCGGCAGTTTATAACAGATCCAAACGCACCTTTAGGTGCTAATATCGAAACCAAACGGACCTAATCTATTTATAACCTAAACCAAACACTCCCTTTTTGGCAGTTTCCGCTAAACCAAACGCACTCATATGCTTTTTCTGTTAACCCAAACGCGCCCCTATGTTGTAACTGTCCAAGCCAAACATACCTCTTATTGGTTTATATCCAAACGACGCACCCCTAGTTGGCGGATTTTACACAGTCAAACGCACCCTACTCTTTTAAACTCTAACCGAACGCACCCTTAGTGGTTGTGAACCCATACACCAACGCACTCCCGGCTGTTGTGTAAAATCAAACGTACCCTACTTGGTGTAATGAACCCAACACACCCGTTTGGCTTGTACCTAAATCCACGCGCGCCCTTAGTGTTGTCGTTGAGGTGGCGTGGTGCGGCGGTAGGGTGGATGTGAGGATGGTGGCAGATGGGGTGGTGGAGATGGTGTATGGTTGAGGGCGGCGGCTGCGGATGATGAGGGTGTGTCGAATGGAGATGATGACGAGACAAAGGTGATGAAGGATGTGATGGGAATGACGATGGTGGTGGATTCGTTGTGCGACAGTGGTGGTGGATGGTCGGAATACACGCCGGAAAAATGGGTGAGAGGTGAGACGAGGTAGTTGCAGAGAGAGAGAGATGGAAGTTTGTGAGTTTCATATTCTCAATGAATATGTGTAGTTACTATTTTATATGAACCCATAGTTCTAGTGTATAATTTACGAATGTGTACCATACCACCTAATTACTTGAAACAACACAAAATTATACTATGGGCTCCCATGGTTTCGGCTCAACAATTGAGGGGAAAAGGACTAGTTGTAAGATTTGTGTAAGAAACCATTGGGTAATATATTTATTTTGGGTATCATATGTTTTTGGTGTATTATTGAGTGTACATACATGCTAGTTTAATTATTCGGGTATCGGGTATCATGGATAAGCTTTGTCCGTAACATGACTTTAAATTAAATAATTTCGTTTTTAAATTAACGTTTTTGAATAAAATATTAAACGATTTATTAAATATTTTTATTTAATAAAAGTGATAATTAAATATAACTTTAATTATATTTGTGTTGGTATGCTGTTTTAATCATTTTCTGATTATTTTTGGGTCTCGGGCAAAACTGAAAAGTTGTCCGGAATATCGTTTTACATCAAATTGCTTTAGGGTCCGAATCGTGAAAATATGATTTAGTGGTTCGTTTTTGATAAATCAACTATGAATTAATATATATCCTTTTTCGTTTTCAATTTAAATAAGTTAAAAATAACTTTCCCTTGGGAGATGTAATAATAAATGTGATTTATTATTTAAAATATGTTCCGAAAATTTTACTAGTTACGCGGTAATCGTTTTTATGTGACAACAAAGGACCAAATGTCAAAAAGTCAAGTCAGGCTCGAAAAATCAAAGATTAAAATAGTCCTTTAAAATTCTAAAAATTCTCGGATGTTACAGCTGCAGCAGACTTAGATGAGATTAAGGAAGTCAATGCAAGCTGCATTTTGATGGCTAATCTGCAGCAAGCATCAACTTTAGGTACTCAGATTGACAAAGCTCCCGTCTATAACTCAGATGGATCAGCTGAGGTACAACTTCATGATAATTGCTATAATGATGAGATATTCAATTGTTTACTCAAGAGGAGCATTATACTGAGCTACTCGATCCCATTCCTGAACCACACGAAGTACCACAGAATGATAACAATGTCATTTTTAAGGTTTCTAATGTGGAACAAGGTGGGGGAATAGTAGAATAACATCCTGCAAATGTTGAGGAAATACGTGTTTTATATGATTCATTATATAATAATCTAGCTACTGAAGTTGAGAAAGTCAACTCGGTCAATCGCAAGCTGAGAGAAACTAATGCAAGTTTGACCACTGAGCTTGCTAGATATAAAAATCAAGAAAGGTGTTTTGAAATTAGTCAAGAAAAATATGACAAACTTGAAAGGTGTTATCATCAGTCTGTTTATCAAGAACAATGTCTTTCTAAAAAGATAAATGCACTTCATTTAAGTTCTGGTAAACAAATAACGGCTTTGAATGATGAAATTTCAAATTTAAATAAACAGCTTTCAAAGGAATAGTCAAACGTTTCTACTCTTCAAGAAGAAAAGAAAAGGTTGAAGTCTGATTTCAAAATACGCGAAGACGAGCTTCTTGATAAACAAATTCAAATTGAGAATAAAGTAAAGGAATTAGATAATATTTTGGTTAAAACGGGTCAATCGATTCAAACGATGCACATGCTTTCACCTAAGCCAGACTTGTTTTACCACACTTAATAGAAAATGGCTTTGGGTTATCAAAATCCTTTTTATCCCAAGCAAACTCAACAGAAACAACAGAGTTTGTATAATGGCAAAGTTCTATTAGAGAAGCATGATCCTTCGACTGTATATGACCCGGAGGAGACACTGGAACTTGCTCAAGAGAGTCGCTTAAAAATGAAACAATTAAACAAAGAGATAAAACCAGCAAATTATACAAAGATTAATCATCTTTCGGGGGTTTTTGTTTCTCAAACGGCCAAGTCACGTGAAGAGTTGTATCTTTCAAATACTTTCAAAATGGCCAATGTTTCTAAATCAATTTCAATACCAAATGAAGAGTTTTCAGATGATGCTACACCAAGTGTTGCACGGAAATTCCTAAATGAGGTAAAAAGCACCACTGTGACTCTTTAATGTGTTGTCAAACATAAAATGACTTTAGATATACAAAATTGGTCGTCTTCTACTCACCAAGAGATTCACAAAATTATAAAAGATGAAATTTTCCCTATCGTTAACTAAGTTGATGCTAGAGTGCAAAACTTCAAAATACAATTTTTGAAAGAAGCAGCTAAATTTGTTCGAGACTTTCAATCTCCTGCAAATGAAGCTGATGAATCTCTTGCTAAGCACAAGGCATTGGAATTGGAAATTGAGCGTCTCTTGAGAGCAGTTGTCAGTCAGGATATTATGTCTATTGTGCAAAATAATTCTGTTGTAGATACATCAAATATCCAAACTGAGCTTGAACGTACGAAAGAATGACTTGAAAATTGTATCATTAAAAAGGAGAATGAATATGCTAAGCTTTGGAATGATTGGTACAAAAAATGTGAAGAGTGCAAATATGATAAAATTTCGTACGATAAAGCTTATAATGACATGCAACAAAAGATCGAACGGTTGCAAGCTCAGTTGGGAGATCAAAAGGGTAAAAGTAAGGATACATCATGTGTATCAAATACCCTTGATCTTTTGCCTCAGAAACTTGAAAATGAGAAAATAGAATTAGAGTTTCAGGTCTGGAATTATGAAAAAGAAAATGCTCATCTTAAGACCGCATACAAGAACCTTTTTTACTCTATCAATGTGACACGGACTCAAACCAAAACAATAATTGACTCTCTGCAAACCAAATTGTTGGGATTAAAAGTCTTCTTGATGCTGTTAGAATTACTGCTACTCAATTTTATGTTAATACTGCTCTGATGAAGTTAGTGATGCTCATGAACTTCAAAGAAAATATACTACGTAAGTAGTTACTACTGATGGTACAAAAGTTAATGCTGCTAGTGAAAGTTACTACTACTAGTACAAAGACTGCTTGAAGTTAATGCTGCTGAAGAGTTACTACTGCTCAAGAAAATATTCTAAGTAGTTAGTACTGCTAGTATTAAGTTAGTACTGCTAGTATTAAGTTAGTACTGCTAGTGTAAGTTAGTACTGTTTGTTAGTACTGCTTACTTGATATGTATTAGTTATTTATAGAAAAGATTTTATATACATAGGAAAGTATTGTAAGCAGAGTAGGACTCCTTGGTGTATAAAAGGAGGTCCTAGGGCATAGAGTTTGATATTGTTTTTCAATCTTAGTCATATAATTCTTAGCTTCAAGGTCTTTGTAACCCTAATAATTTAAGAGTATTCGTATTGTTATCATTAATAATATTGGAGCTTATTTGTTGAATTGTATGTTCATTGAATTACTATTTCATTGACAATTCTTCTTAATATTAAAGATTAGATTCCGCATAATCTTTAATACATTCAAATAAAGCTTTTACTATAGTTGTATTAGATTTATCTAATATAACTAAACCTTAAACAAGCATAAGGAATTCGATCTATATAAGTGGGATCAACAAGTGGTATCAGAGCTTGTTGAAAAGCTTTGAATAAGAAGAACCTGTTTTTATACACAAGATCTTTTGCTAAAAGATATGGATCAAGATTCTGCACACATGGTGGCTGCATCCAAAGTTCCCATGCTCAAACCTGGTGAGTTTGAGATATGGAGGATGAGGATTGAACAATATATCCAGATGATAGACTATGCACTGTGGGAAATCATATAGAATGGTGCAACCTTGCCAAAAACAACAACTATGGAAGGTGTTGTGACAGTGATGCCTATTACAACTGCTGAAGAAAAGGCTCAGAGAAGATTAGAGGTGAAAGCTAGAAGTACTTTAATGATGGGAATTCTTAATGAACATAAATTAAAGTTTAATTCTATAAAGGATGCTAAGAAGGTGCTGGAAGCTGTTAAAAAGAGATTTGGTGGGAATGCAGCTACTAAAAAGACTCAAAAGAATCTCTTAAAACAGCAATATGAAAACTTCACTGCTCTAAGCTCATAGATGCTTGATCAAACTTTTGATAGGCTTCAAAAGCCTGTGAGTCAGTTGGAGCTTTTGGATGAAAAGCTTTCACAAGAATATGTTAATCAAAAGTTATTAAGAAGTTTGTTACCTGAGTGGAACACACATGCTGTTGTGTGGAGGAATAAAGTTGATTTGGATACAATGAGCATGTATGATCTCTACAAAAAACTCAAGGTGTATGAACCAGAAGTTAAAAGGATATCTAGCTCAAGTTCAAGCACACAAAATATGGCTTTTGTGTCCTTTTCAAATAACAACACTAACAGCACTAATGAAGTAGTTAATACTGTTCATGGAGTTTCTACTATTAGCACTCAAGTTAATGCTGCTAACTCTACAAATATTGATAACTTGAGTGATGCTGTTATTTGTGCATTCTTTGCTAGTCAACCAAATAGTCCTCAACTTATACATGAGGACTTGCAACAAATCTATCCAGATGACATGGAAGAGATGAATTTGAGATGGAAAATGGCCATGTTGACTATAAGGGCTAGAAGTTTTTGAAAAATACAGGAAGGAAGCTTACTGTTAATGGCAATGAGACTATTGGTTTGATAAGTTCAAAGTAGAGTGCTACAACTGCCATAAGAGGGGATATTTTGCTAGGGAGTGCAGAGCTCTAAGAAATCAAGACAACAAGAATAAGAAAAGCTCAAGAAGGAGTGTCCTTGTAGATGTCTATAGAAACATCTACTTCCACAGCTTTGGTGTCATGTGATGGTCTTGGTGGATATAACTAGAATGATCAGGCAGAGGAAGGGCCTAATTATGCACTCATGGCTTTCTCATCTTCAAATTTTGACTCAGAGGTATCCAATGATTCTATTTGTTCAAAATCTTGTTTGAAAACTATTGAATCTCTTAAATCTCAAAATGATCAACTATTAAAAGATTTAAAGAAATTTGAGTTAATGGTTTTTGTCACACTCCGCCAAGGCAGAAACATGAGGCGTAACATCATGGATATCATCATAACAGAATGGTGTCAACAATAGAGAATCACTACATGTATAACTAAAAATAAAAGACACAACGTGTCATGACAATACCGAAAACAAAGGAACGGCATCTTGTATTAATGAAAAAGAGGTCTCATTAATACAAAGACAATGTCTCACAAACCTAATAAAACTAATAACATTCAAGAATTCATACAAACAATTATGAAACAAAATCAAATGAGAACTTCCAATGCCAGCCTAATGGTCTCTCTAGCCACTTTTATTAACTTTAACACCTTCATAACGCTCACCTGAAAATGATGCTTAAAACGTCAACACAATGGTTGGTGAGAGTCATAGGTTTACGACACCCAATTTAAGATTTAAATCAATTACTGTGATTAATAAAAACAGAACATGGCAGGACAATTAAGCTGACTATTATACATGCTAACATGCATTCAACTAACAATCACCATTGGGACGGAACGTGTCCCCTGATCCAAACCACAAAATTCATCATATAGTCATGGAGAGGAATGCTATCCCTGATCCTAGACTCTTGGTACCGTATCTACACAATATCATACCCACACTGAGTAGGCGAAAACCAAATCCGAACTTAATCACAAGGAGACGATCATGCTCCATAGATGTCATACCCACAAAGTAGGCAAAAACCAATCTCAAACTAAATCATAAGGAGATGATCATGCTTCATGGATGTCATACGACATGCAGCACATAAACATATAATAGCTACATAAAAGTCCATGCATCAATTAAACCACATAATCACAACAATTAAAACATTTCAAAACACATTTTGCATCATTTACATCCCAAGAAAACATAGTAAAATGGGACCATGAAACCCACCTGATGCTCAGCCACTTGACAAAATCTTGCACATAATCTAAACACAACAAAAACACAAGTTACACTCGGTTAGGATAATTCCCAAACCAATGTAACAATCACATGATGGACTTCTAAACCTTACACTAAGTTTATAATCCTTTAAATACATCTCCCAAATCATTTTCATACCCTATATAACCTTAACCATTAACTTCCAACTTTTCAGGTTCCGGTAGAAATTTGTAGTCACTTTATGACCACAAATAAAATACTAAAACACCTAATTGATGGTTCTCCTTACATCCCATATCTCCCCAATGAGTTGTGAGCTATTAGGATTTTTTTGAAAAAATAATACTAACTGAAACTATTTTAGAAAAATTCATCATTACAAAGTACTCAGATTCGGATCTGAACGCACACCAAAAAATTTGACGTCCTTAAAAATACTTAGAAAATGTTTTAGTGTTAGACCCTCGAACTGGAGTTACTAGACACCTAAAATATGACTCACGATTTTTGGCTAACCCTAATTCGAATTTTAAGTAAGGGTTTTACTCCCGAAATCAGACCTAAATCTGATCCGAATTTACTATTTTAATAACTTTTCTTGCGAAAATTATTTGACTAACTTCCTGATATCAAAACCTTTCGGGGCCGGACGTTTTGGAAACTAGACTTTCTGAATTTAATTTTAGGCTCAAGAAAATTGATGATTGTTTTTTTTCATTCTTTAAAACCAGTCAAATAACATCCCTTTTTATTTTTTATTTTTTTGTTATTAATTTCGAATTTTATACATATATATATATATATTATTTATATTTTTTTATAAAAACTATATTTATTACATATTTACTTAAAACCCTTATTAAATAGATACACTAAACTTAAAATAAAAACACTTACACTACTTATTATTATTATTTACACAAAAACCCTTAAATTTTGACATTTTTTTATAAAAACCTTTATTTATTTTACCTTTCAAACCTTTTAAATTAAAACTAGATTAATTGACTATGAATAAATTTCATTTCTAATTTTATTTTACCAACTTAATAAAACTAAGTTCAAATTTCTATATTTTCTAAACTAAATCTTTAATTTTACTAACTACTAACACTTAAAGATATAAATACGTATACATATACATATAAATACCTACGCACATAGAATTATACTATCATTTTCATTGTCACTAAAATGTGAACAAAATGAAATACCCATAACCATAACTTCAATCAAAAGGAGACGATCACGCTCCAATGATTGGTAACCAAACTCACATAAGATCACATAAACACATAATTATTATAACACATAATGATGTTCAAGTCCATACTAACGGTTTGACTAACCTACTCAAAGCACAGTTGTCACAGTATCCCCTCTTTAGGGAAATCTCGTCCTGAGATTTAACCACTAGATTTACCATCATTAGCAACAAACAGTTGGGGATACCTAGCTTTCATATGGTCCTCGTGCTTCCATGTAAACTTAGGGACAAGCATTGAATCTCATCTAAATTTCACGATCAGAAACCCACTATTTACAACCTCGCTTGCCTATACAAGGGTACAAATAGCAGCATAACAACTCTAAGCAAAAATAACATCCAACTACATGAACATCGCCCGTCTTCGAGGAAACTGGTCAAAAACCTTAAGTTGTGTAACAACGTCATTCATAACCTAACCTCGCAACTCATCAAACAAGAACTATCTTGAAACTAAGTTATAAGTTGTTACAAAGCTCAACGTTTTTGAAGAATCGGCTTGACTTCGAGTTTATTCAAAATATATCATTAACCAAACCACCTCAGAACATTCAAGGGTGCACTAAAGTCTACCAGTAATCCTATGTACCCAACTTTAATTAGTACTTCCAACGATAGCTTGCTCAACTAGTAAATATGGATACTTAGTTTTTATGAAATCCTCATGACATCGATTTGAGTTCCAATGGACTTAACTATCGGAATCCTACTATGGGTCAGACTTTTAACCTCACGATCGATAATATCAATAGGTTCCTCAATAAAATGAAGAGTTTTGTCTACCTTAATTTCTTCAAAATGCACATGTAGATTTGTATTCGCTAAATACTTCTTTAAATTTAAAACACATCAATTACGCTACTAAATTATTGAGAAAATCTTAATCAATAGGTCATAGGACCGCTCCCTTTAATGATCTCAAATGGTCCCACATATCTTGGTGCTAACATTTCTTTCTTTCGAAAATGCACTACTTCTTTCCAAGACGACACTTCCAACATCACTTTATCACCAACTTTAACTCTAAATGTTTACGCATATTGCCAACATAGATCTTTTGGCAATCTCTAACCGCTTTGAGCTTTTCTTTAATCAATATCACCTTATTTGTTGTCTCTTGTACCAATTCTGGTCCAATCGACCGAATTTCTCCAATTTCAGCCCAAAGAACATGTGACCTACACTTCCTTCCATACCACGCTTCAAATAGGGCACATCAAACACCCGAATGATAACTATTATTATAGAAAACTCTGTTAAGGGTAGATGAGTATCCTAATTACCACCAACAAAAATCAATCACGCACGCTCTCAACATATCCTTCAAAGTCTGAATGGTACGCTCACTTTGTCCGTCCGTTTGAGGATGATAAGTCGTACGCATGTTTAAGCCGTGTTCCCAATGCCTTCTGCAATGTCTACCAAAGCCGCGAAGTAAATCTTCCACCACGATCTGAGATGATCGACACATGCACTCCATGCCTTGTTACTATCTCATTAGTGTAAAGTCTCGCCAAATTCTCCATTTTAAAATCTTCACGTACTACCATGTAATGGGCATACCTTAGTCAGTCTATCGACTATTACCCAATTCGTATCATACCCACTACTTGATCTTGGCAACCTTGTAGTAAAGTCCATAGTTATAATATCCTACTTCCACTCGGGTATCTCTAGCTGTTACAATAAACCCAAAGGTCTTTGATGTTTCAGCATTCACCTTTAAACAAGTCAAACAATTGCTAACATAGGTAGCAATATCCTTCTCCATACATGGCCACCATACATATCTCTAAGGTCATAGTACGTCTTATCCGCTCCCGAATGTACCAAGTACCTTGATGCATGAGCCTCGTCCATCATTAATGTTCTTACATCACCTATTAATGGAACCCATAATAAATACATATCTCCACCTTCCTTCCTTTCTATTAGTTGGTCCAGGCCACACAGCATTTCTGCTATCGCGTTCTCTACCTTGTCTCTTTGCATGAGTATACAACCTAATCCTTGATTCGACGCGTCGCAGTAAACTACAAACTCTTTGGACAATATTGGTGCATTTCACAAATTGCCCTTCAACATCTGAAAAGCTTCCTCTTGTTCCTTGGCCCACTCCTACTTCTTATTTTTCTGAGTCAGTGAAGTAAGGGGTTTAGCAATCTTAGAAAAATTTACTATGAAACGTCGGTAGTAACCTGCCAATCCCAAGAATGATCATATCTCGGATGGCGTCTTAGGTACTTTTTAATTCTTCATTGCTTCTATCTTACTAGAGTCCACGTAAATATCATTGTTGTTAACCACATGTCTGAGAAAACGCACTTCTTGTAGCCAGAATTCATACTTGGAAAACTAGGCAAACAACTTTTCCTTCTTCTTGACCAACACATGTGCTCCTCACAGAGTGTGACTTGATCAAATAAAACTTATATCAAACGAATCCTAAGGGTTACGAACTATCGAATAGGGTAGCAAATGAATATCGAATCAAAGGCTAGAAAACATCTAAAGGATTTCACATATGGAAATAGATGCGGATCAAATGTCATAAGAATCCTTAAAAGGAAGGATAGAATATATGTACCGATTGAAACGAAAGAATCAACAAGCGTACCACGACAAAATAAACACATAACGAATAACAATACATATCAAGATTGATAAATGAAAAGATAGGGTTCTTATACCATGGATGTCATACGACATGCATCACATAAACATATAATAGCTACATAATAGTCCATGCATCAATTATACCACATAATCACAACAATTAAAACATTTCAAATCACATTTTGCATCATTTCCATCCCAAAAAAACATAGTAAAATGGGACTATGAAATTCACCTGATGCTCAGCTACTTGACAAAATCTTGCACACAATTTAAACACAACAAAAACATAAGTTACACTCGGTTAGGCTAATGCCCAAGCCAATGTAACAATCATATGATAGACTTCTAAACCTTACACTAAGTTTATAATCCTTTAAATACATCTCTCATATCATTTTCATACCCTATATAACCTTAACCATTAACTTCCAACTTTTTAGGTTCTGACAAAATTTGTAGTCACTTTATGACCACAAATAAAATACTAAAACACCTAATTGATGGTTCTCCTTACATCCCATAGCTTCCCAATGAGTTGTGAGCAACTGTGATTTTTAAGAAAAAATAATACTAAGTGGAACTATTTTATAAAAATTCATCATTACAAAGTACTCAGATTCGGATCTGAACGCACACCAAAAACTTTGACGTCCTTAAAAATACTTAGAAAATGTTTTAGTGTTAGCCCTTCGAACCGGAGTTACTAGACACCTAAAATATGACCCATGATTTTTGGCTAACCCTAATTCAAAATTTTAGTAAGGGTTTTACTCCTCGAAATCAGACCCAAATCTGACCCGAATTTAGTGTTTTGATAACTTTTCTTGCTAACTTTCCGACATCAAAACCTTTCGGGGCCGAACTTTTTGGAAACTAGACTCTCTGAATTTAATTTTAGTCTCAAGAAAATTGATGATTGCTATTTTTATGACCAAGTTATGATTTGTACAAGATGACCTTTCAAACTGCCAGCTTTTAAATTCTGAATTTACAAACCCTAAAACCTCAATTACACATGCTTAACACCACTAATCATCCCAAAAACAATTTTTAAAGATCAAAACCCTAATTTTACAGATCTTATATAAACCCTAGTCCATCATCAAAATTGTTACATGAATAATTAAAGAGAGTTTAAATAGTTAGGGTTTATTAACATACCTTAAACATTGATCTTGATACACAAAATCACCAACTTGATTCTTGATAATAAAAAAAAATTCTTCTTGGGTTTCCAGCCGATCAACAAGAAAAGGGAGGGTTGAGTTTTTTGTATTTATAAGATTTAAAAAAAAGTTTAAGATAATTACCTATTTAGAATTCTAATTAGACTAGGATTGTGTTTCTTTTTTTTTCTCCTCTTCCAACCGATCCAAACAACATCCCTTTTAACAAAATTAATTTTTGTTTTCTATAAAATTTCGTTTCCCCCTCCTTATATATTAATTAATATATTTTATTTATTTATTTATTATTATTTGCATATTCAACCTTTAATTTTGACATTTTTATAAAAACTCTTTTTTCTACCTTTTAATCCTTTTCAATTAAAACTAAATTAAATGACTATAAATAAATTTCATTTCTAATTTTATTTTACTAACTTAATAAAACTAAGTTCTAGTTTCTATATTTTCTAAACTAAACTTTTAATTTTACTAACTACTAACACTTAAAGATATAAATACGTATACATATACATATAAATAAGTACACACATAGAATTATACCATCATTTTCATTGTCACTAAAATGTGACCAAAATGAAATGCCCCTAACAACCATAACTTCAATCACCATGAGACGATCACGCTCAATAGATTGGTAACCAAACTCAAATAAGATCACATAAACACAATATTATTAAAACACATAATGAGGCTCAAGTCAATACTATTAGTTTGACTAACCTGCTCAAAGCACAGTTGTCACAATTTTAAGTTATAAGACAGGTTTAGAGTCTGTGGAAGAAAAACATAAAGTTTATAAAGCAAATGAGTCTATTTATTTACAAGATATTAAGGGATTAAAATTTGAAATTCATTTAGGAGAAATAGCTATTAGAGAGCTTAAAAAGAAGCTTGAAATAGTTCAAAAAGAAAAAGACGACATTTAACTTAATGTAGATAAATTTGAACATGCATCTAAAAATTTAAACAAGCTCATAGAGTGTCAGATAGTTGAGAATTGCAAGAAAGGTTTAGGCTATGAAAATTATAATGTAGTTCCACCTCCCTACACAGGAAATTTCATGCCTATAATTACTGACTTGTCTTTTACTGGTTTAGATGAGTTTGTTAATGAGCCTGTAGTTGAGAACTGTAAAGCTATGTCTAGCAAAGAAGAGCCTAAGGTAGTTAAGAAGAATGATGATGCCCCAAATTATAGAAAAAAATAGGTGTCCAGTGATGAGAATGAGGATGTGTGCTCACCATAAAAATGAAAAGAATACAGTAGCCTAGTATTGTTAAGAAAGAGTTTGTCAAATTGAAACAACAAGAAAAAAGTGATAGGAAAACTGTAAAACAAGTTGAGCAATATAGGCAAAACACATACATTCCTAGAGGCAATCAAAGAAATTGGAACAATATGATGTCTCAAAAACTAGGAAGCAATTTTTGAGAGGTTTAAAAATGCCTGTATATGTGGTGGAAGCTTGATGATTTTGCAAGTTGATTGCAAATTACCATCAAAAACAGTTTCAAAATCAAAGGATGGTAAAACCTGTTTGTAACAATGCTCAAAGGGTGAATCAACAAAACCTTGCTAAAAAGACACACCCTATGTGCTAAAAAGAACTTAGTTCCAAGAGCAGTAGTAATGAAGTCTGGTTTAGTATCAGTTAATACTGCTAGACAAGTTAATGCCACTCACTCAAAAACAACAATGAATGCTACTAGACCAATGCCATATCTTTCTAAACAGCACATTTAACTGTTAAGAGGCCCATTCATAAGAACACAACATTTAAAAACAGTAATATTAATCAAAGGGTTAATACTGTTAGGGGTAAAAAATTTAATACTGCTAGGCCAAAAGCAGTAGTTAATACTGTTAAGGGAAATAATTATAATGCTGTTAAGGCCTCAGCTTGTTGGGTTTAGAAACCAAAGCATAAAGTTTTAGACCATGTTTCTAAACACAACAATGCATCAATCACCCTAAAAAAGTTTGATTATGTTGATGCACAAGGCAGATCCAAGTCAGTGATGGCTTGGGTCCCCAAAAGAAACTGATTTTCTTATCTAATGTGCAGGGCAATCCATAAATGGATTTACAGGATCAAGGAGTAATTGATAGTGGATCTACGAGGCACATGACAGGGAACATGTCCTATCTTACAAACTATGAAGAGATAGATGGAGGATATGTTGCTTTTGGAGGGAACCCCAAAGGAGGGAAAATCACAAGAAAAGGTACCATTAAAACTGGTAATCTAGATTTTGAAAATGTGTATTTTGTGAGAGAGTTAAAGTTTAATCTCTTTAGTGTCTCATAAATGTGTGATAAAAAGAATAGTGTTCTTCTTAATGACACTGAATGTATTGTTTTATCTCTAAACTTTAAGTTAATTGATGAAAGTCAAGTTTTACTTAGAGTTCTTAGAAAGAGCAATATGTATAGTGTATTTTTAAAGAACATAGTTCCTAAAGGAGGTTTAACTTGCCTTTTTGCAAAAGCCACATATGATGAATCTAAACTATGGCATAGAAGGCTAGGTCACTTAAATTTTAAAACCATGAATAAATTGGTTAAAGGAAATCTTGTAAGAGGTTTACCTTCCAAACTTTTTGAAAATGATCAAACCTGTGTTGCTTGTCAAAAGGGAAAGCAACACAGAGCCTCTTGTAAGTCCAAAACAGAGAACTCAATCAGTCTTCCTTTACATTTGTTACATATGGACTTATTTGGTCCAACATTTGTAAAAATCCTTATGAAGAAAATGTATTGCCTAGTTGTCACAGATGATTATAGTAGGTTTACATGGGTTTTCTTTCTAGCTACTAAGGATGAGACTAGTGGCATTCTTAAGTCCTTTATAACTAGGATAGAAAATCTAGTAGATCACAAGGTTAAGATGATTAGATGTGATAATGGAACTGAATTCAAAAACAGAGAAATGAATCAGTTTTGTGAAATGAAGGGTATTTTGAGACAATTTAGTGTAGCTAGAACTTCTCAACAAAATAAAGTTGCTTAGAGGAGGAATATGACACTAATTGAGGCTGCTAGGACTATGCTAGCTGATTCTAAGTTGCCAACTACTTTTTGGGCAGAAGCAGTTAATACTGCTTGCTATGTGCAAAATAGAGTGTTAGTAGTTTACGCCTATAATATGGACCCCATATGAACTTTTTTGATGGTAGAACACACAACTTTAAGTTTTATGAGACTCAGTTTGGTGGTCCTGTTACCATTCTCAATACCATAGATCACTTAGGAAAATTTTATGGTAAGGCTGATGAAGGTTTCTTTGTTGGATACTATTTGAATAGTAAAGCCTTTAGAGTATTCAATAGTAGAACAAGGATAGTGGAAGAAAACTTGCATATTAGGTTTAGTGAGAATACACCTAATGTTGTAGGTAGTGGACCAGATTGGCTATTTGATATTGATGCACTAACAAGAATAATGAATTATGAGCCAATTGTTGCAAGTACACAGTCTAATGGTTTTGCAGGTACAAAAGCAAGTGATAATGCAGGTCAAGCTAGAAAGGAGACGAAACCTGTCAAGGATTACATTTTGCTACCATTATGGACTGCTGATCCACCATATTCCCAAGATCCAAAGAGTTCTCATGATGATGGATCCAAACCTTCAAGTGATGATGGAAAGAAGGTTGACGAAGATCCAAGGAAAGAAAGTGAATGTAATGATCAAGAGAAGGAAGATAATGTTAACACTAACAATGTTAATGCTGCTGGCACAAATGAGGTTAATACTGTTGGTGGAAAAACAAGCATTGAACTTCCATTTGATCCAAATATGCCTGATTTGGAAGATTATAGCATATTTGACTTCTCAAGAAATGATGAAGATGATGGTGTAGAGGCTGACATGAACAATTTGGATACAACAATCCAAGTTAGTTCTATTCCAACTATAAGAATTCATAAAGATCACCCTCTTGATCAAGTGATTGGAGATTTGCAATCAGCTACACAAACAAGAAATATGTCAAAGAATTTGGAGGAACATGGGTTTGTTAGTACTATTCAACAAAGAACAAACCATAAAGACATTCAAAACTGCTTGTTTGCTTGTTTTTTATCACAAGAAGAACCCAAAAAGGTAATTCTTGCATTGAAGGATCCAAGCTGGATAGAGGCTATGCAGGAAGAGCTTCTACAATTCAAGTTACAAGAAGTTTGGACTTTAGTGGATTTACCAAATGGAAAAAGGGCTATAGGCACTAAGTGGGTTTTCAGGAATAAAAATGAATGAAGAGGATAAAGATGTTTGTGAAAATTAGGGTTTTAATTCTTAAATCATTTTTTATGGAAATCCTAATTTCTAAAAACCTCAAAAGTTGATGATGAATACGAAGTGTAATCACAGTAAAGGTGATATGAAAGTGAAAGCTAAGAGTTCGAGTTCAGGTTCTTGTGGAAAGTTTATTGAAGTGGTTATCATGTTAATACTGATTGGAAGTTACTACTACTTCATACATGGTTAGTACTGCTCTACAACAGTTAATACTGCTGCACTAAGTTAATGCTACTAATGGAAAGTTAATACTTCTAGTTAGTAGTTAATACTGCTAGTGTATTTTTACTACTGCTCAACCATTTTAATGCTGCTCTTCATTGTTACTACTGTTTGGTATCGATTACTACTGTTAGTCATTTTTAGTGCTGCTCTTCATGGATGGTACTACATAGTATTCGTTGCTACTGTTGGTTAGTTATTCGTACAATTCTTATGGTTGATTCTATTACTTTTGGTCATGAGATGGTTAACATATTAGTTTCAGGGGAATAATATGATAAAGTGTTTAACCATTTGGATATGTTAAATGCACCATTTAAGGGGAGGGTTTTCACTTATGCAAAACAAGTTAAACCTTATGTAAGAATATTACTACTGCTAAGTCATTATTACTACTGCTAGTTTAAGTTTCTACTGCTTGAATTCATTATTTGTATTGTGCGTCATGGAGGGTAATTTGAGACATTAAAAAGCTTGGATTAGATGTTTAATATATGGTTTGTAGTTGTAAATATCAAAGTTGCATATGTTCACAGTCCGCTAATGGATAATGACAAAAACGAGAAGATGTTATAGAGATTATATGATATGATTTGCAACTTATTAAGTGTGGTGGCATGAGATGGAACAAGAATTGAAGGCTTCATTGTGTTGAAGAAGTATCAACAAATTCATGGAGATCTTAAGTAAAGGGGAAGATTAGAATCTGTTTCATTAATGAAAGATCAGATATGAAGACGTACAAGATGTTCAAGTGCTTAAGTTGAAGACAAAGCTTATTATTCAATAAAGAAAGATTGTTGAAGATTAAGCTACTATGGGTCATCTTGGAATCAGTTTAACTGTTTGTTTTGTCATCATCAAATATGGGAAGATTGTTGGGATTTATTGATTTGATGATACAAAAGGATCAAGATCGACATCATGGAATTCTAGAAGATGAAGGATTCTAGAAGACTTGCTTAAAAAGATAAAGATCAAGATTAGGAAATATTTAGTTTCCTAATACAATTAGGTTTCCTTTGTAAGTCTAGATGGACTCTATATATAAAGAGATCCCTAGACATTGTTTGTGTGTGTGTTTTAATCATGTTTTAGGAAAACACCAACGAACAAATTACATGACACGATTTATGAGAATGCTAAGGTAAGAGCCCAGTTATTCGATAAGGTTTCTGAACAAAAGGACACCAGTCGTGAAACGAGTGCGAATACTAAGTTTGCAAAGCAATCAATCTTGGGAAAGCCACCTTCTTCTTCTAGACCCAAACTCTATGCTGTCACTCCTCTACCTAAATCTACGGCTATTCTGAAGGTTGGTGAGATGAATGCTTTGTCAAGTCAAGTCACTTCAAACTCGGTTCCTTCCTCTCAAGAATTAAAAGTTGTAGAAAATGATAATGTGATTGCCCCTAGAATGTTTAGGATTGATCCCCGTAAGACTTCTAGGAAAGACAACTTTGTGCCTAACAAACATGTAAAGGCAAGCGTTAGGACAAAACCGATCACTGTTTCACAACCTCATGTCATCACTAAGAACGATGTAAATTCCAAAACAAATGGTTTCTCTCCTAAAGACGTTAAAAGCACTACTAGGACCAGAAGACCATAGCCTAGGAACAATCCTAAGAATGATAAGGTCCCTTCTAAGTCTAAAAGTAGTTGGATCTCGAATAATTTAGGAAAAATAGAAGAAAACCATAGGAATTTACAGTCTTCTTCGAATTTGAAACATATGTCATCTAAACGTAATAACATTAGACTTGCTATTCGGAATGCTAAATCTGAAGTTGTTTGTGCTATGTGTAAGCAATGTTTAATTATTGTTAATCATGATGTCTGTGTGCTCAACTATGTGAATGACATGAATTCTCGTGCTCTCAATAAGAATGCAAATGTTTCAAATGTTGAAAATCAAAAGAAACATAAGCCAAAAGTCTGGAAACCTAAAAAGGTAGGGTCCAAAGAAAGACTTGCTTCACCAAAGCCTAGTACACCTAGATCTTGCCTTAGGTGGTTACCAACCGGAAGAATTTTTAACCTTAAAGGAAAGATAATTGCAACAAGTGAATCTGAGTGTCAATCTGACTGCTTTAAAGGTGATAATGCATGTACTTCTAACCCTTTGGAACCTACAAGCAAATGGTTTCCAAATTCAACTTTCTCTATGATAGGTTATCAAAATTGGTTAGATACTCTGCTAATTCCATTGCTTTCCGAGTATAAATTGAAGGACAAATAAAATCATAGAGACAATGAGTGCGACAGTTGATGAGACTTCTGCAATGGCTTATGTATAAGTCAGTACATAACCCAGTCCTCAAATAAAAGGGGGTGTACGCTTCAATGCGCTTTACCTTCAAAAGAAGAGAAATCTTCTTGTTTTCAAAACCGTTGAACACATTTTTTCAAGAATTTTTCAAAATGATTTTCAAAATCTTTCAAAATTCTGTGTTCAACACTCCCTTCTCATGTCGCTTTCAAAATTCGAATCATTCGTTATAAGTGGATCAAATTTTGAGGGGGAGCTTTTTGAAAACTAAGTTTTAATTCTTTTAGACACATCCTCTCATACCTTCTTTTGTGTGTCTTAAACATTACACAATTGTATATATTTATCAGAAAAGAAAAATATAAAAATATAAAACCTATAAAAGCAAAATATAAAATCAAAAAAGTTCAAAATATACCAAAAATATTCTTCTCCGACATGTCTCTCATCAATCGATAACATTTGCGCACCTAGAAATGTTGATTAGTATTAACACGGGTGAATAAATAAAGTTCGAGCGAGAATTTCAAATGCTTTCAAAACATGTCTCTTCAAATTTTTTCTCTACGACTTCTAAGTAAATGTCAGCTTAGGACTCGGTCTCCAAAGAAAGGAAAATGTTCATTTATGACCATTTATCCTACACAACGGGAAGTTCATATCTTCTCGGATTTGAGCAATGTCATATAAACATTCAAAGTTTTGAATGCTCAAGAGAAGGACTAAGGAAAATGATGGTAAATAAGATATATCTCACATATTTTCCTGTTGAGCACAATTTTTCAAGATATTTTCAACAAGAAAATTTCAAATTCTTTCAAAACTGTGTGCTCAACAAACTCCCACTCCAAGTTTTCATTCTATTCTATAATTGAGGGGGAGTATAATAATATGATTCTTTCTACATGCCCTCCTGTTCTCCTAAGACTTACTTAGGCTCATGTGAATTTTGGACATTAACTTGTTTTTAGATCACTAACTGTCAAAAATTGTAAACACATATACAATTTTTTAGGGGGAGAATAGTGATTAAAATGTGATCAATATGGATTACTAACGAATACGATCTTCAATCTATAAGTGCGTTCCCAAACCTCGCATGTGCAAAAATCTTTCATAATATGGTGTATATGTGTAGGGGGAGCTTTTTGGTAATTCTGGAATCTCTCAATGTGTTTTAAATGATTTCTCAGACACGTTGATTGATTTTTATAAAATGGTTTTATGGATCTTCATGGCAATACCCCAAAGACCTACCAACCGTTATTTATCAAGGAGTTATAAGGTGGTTAAGGTTAGGTATATTCGTTCCATGATCTAGCCAGAATCGGAGGGATCTACCCAGGAACACTCCATTAGATAGAGTAGAAGTCCTAGGTATGATCGAAAAAAGGAGTAAAGAGAGAATAAGGGAATAGTGTCGACTGAGATGGAGCTAGTACTGGAACAAACCCAACAAGGTACTAGTCATGAAGTCTCGGTAAGCACTGAAGGGGTTGAAGAATGAAAAAGAATTATAAGGATAAAGGGTGAAAAGAAAGAATCCATCCATACAACCTTAGGCAGAAACCAGGTCAATACATAATCTATCGGTAATCACAAAGATGATTTTGATATTGAAGATAAGGCGTCATGGACCCAGTGATGCAATGCACAACCCTCCCTAGCCACTCAGAATCTCTCAAAATATTTTTGTTTCATTTCTCACGGAGAACAACACGTTGCTATCGACTATCTCATTCCGAGATCGTTGATATTGAAAAGGTGGCAGTCTGCTCCAGCCTCCGTTTACCAAATTACAAATGTGCACTTATAGAGTCTAGAGCCAACGAGATCCAACAAAAATCTCACTAGGACACAA
The DNA here is from genome assembly GCA_026074375.1 of Tanacetum coccineum. Lineage (NCBI taxonomy): Eukaryota > Viridiplantae > Streptophyta > Magnoliopsida > Asterales > Asteraceae > Tanacetum > Tanacetum coccineum. The sequence continues at coordinate 70,608 of BQNB010002773.1, forward strand.
ATTCCAATATACAAAATGTCGTACATCATTATACAACATTTGGTGTCAAAAAGTCCTACGCATTATCCTTGTGATAACTGCCAGAACATGAGAGTGATACTCTTTAGTATTCATAGTGACGATGGAAATCCTTCTTGAGCCAACATAAAACAAGTCTTGGTAGGTGGCTTGCGAGATTCTATATGAATCAAGCTTGTGTCAACTGGATATCAGTAATGGTCCAATATATGAATTGACGACTCAATCAGAAAGATAGTAACTATTTGATTCACTCTTATAGTGTTGTCTGCTTTGAGACGCTTCGGTAATGAGAATGGCTAGTACAACTGCGAAACCCTGTCAAGGAGATTCTTATAAATTCTACCTGATCACAGGCAGTATTTATACTGATTAACAGGGAACCGTGGTTATTATAACCATATTTGACAAAGTGACAAAGACACTTCTGTCCATATATGTTTATCACTAACCTATACTTGCAGGTTTCCTAACGGTAGCAGCTTCTAGTCTGGACGAGTCAATATTCAAGACCTCATGCTCAATCGACAATGATAAATTCATGATGAAAGCTCAAGTACATGTTTCTAATTCTTCCGCAATCTCTGATGTACAAGCACTTCCTCAAAAGAATATCATCGACAAGATTACTTATGAAGTTCTAGTAATTATGCCAAAATAATGTTGAGGGAGATTGTTAGCAAGCTTTCAAGACCTTGAGCATGAGGGTGGCGACACAAGATCGCAAGGCGGCATAAAGATTCAAGGACAAAGATTTAAGAGATCTCAACAGTCAAGACAAATCAAGGCCAAAGACCACGATATCAGTATTTTGTCAAAGTATATCAAGTTAAAGATCAAGATCCACGATCACAAGCATGCAAAAGGAACTTCAAAAGAATTCCCAAGACAATAAGGTTCTAAGACTAAAGAACAAAACAATAAGTGAAGCCTTATGCAATGACCCACCCTTAGGGGGAGATTGTTAGACCTAGTATTATGTGAAGTGATAGTCATTAAGACTCCCGAACCTTGTAATTGTCTAGTGTATGTTCTCGAGAATTCTATAATGCTAATTAGGCCTAGTTACGAGCTTTAAGCCCATTAGATATCAAGCCCGGCCTTGGAAGCCCACTTAAACCCAAGGCTAGCCCGTGTAACTTAATATATAAAGCCCTCTCCAAGTATGGAGAGGGTGTTGCTCTAATTTTCCATCTTTTAGTGAAGTAACCATTTTCTTTGTTTTATTTCTCTCTTTATAACTTCTCTCTCTCTAGTTTTTCTCACTAGAAACTACCAATGATACATCTTTGTTTCTTTGATCAAACAAGACCCCCCGAATAAGTGTTTTGATCACCAAACTTGTTGTGATTCAAAACACTTATTCGGGGGGTCTTGGTTGATCAAAGAAACAAAGATGTATCATTGTTAGTTTCTAGTGAGAGAAAGTAGAGAGAGGGTGAGATGAACACAAAAAGGAAAAATATTAGATTGAAAGAAGAATGGGAAAAATAAAATGAACATCCACACCCCCCATGGAGAGTCATGGGGGTATTTATAGCCTAAACATAACTAGACTATCCCTCGTATACAATAGTAGTCCCTGCGTTTCACGCAGTGTCCATAGCTAGTTCAAGACCTCATGTAAGACGCCAGCTTTACAAAATAGTAAGGCTAACAATCTCCCTTCAAAATGGTGTCACACGTGAATTGGTTATAACGTTTCCTACAAGCAAAAATAAAGTAAAATGATAGCCATGAAATCCAGTATTCCTTAAGATAATCTTCAATAATATTGATCTTCTTGAATACTCCAGCTTTATTTCTTCAGCTTGTAGTATCTGGTTGAGTTTTTACTCCCTCCCAACTAGTAGGCTCTTTTTTTTCAGCTCCCTCCCAAATAGACACCCTTGAGACTGATTAAGAATCAATGCAGAAATCTTCTTATGGACCTCCTTTCTCATTTAGGATACAGTGTTGGAAGGGATGATATCATCAACATCGTCTCACTTAGGAAGCATTTTAGTCTTGTTTGAATTCAGCCCAAAGTACATATTTTATCCCTTTTACGAAGTCAAAACTGTAACACCAAAGTAACAAGTTGAAGCACTAATCATCTCTACGGACTAACCTCCGACATATTTTATAAAGCCCGATCAAGTGAACTTGTTGTGCGTCCTTGATGTATACATTTCTCCCTCCAGGAAAGTGCTGATATAAATTGCTACACCAAAGTCAATTAAGTCCCGAGTGTACGCAATTTATCCCTCTATGTAGTCGAAACGGTAACATCAAAACGATAACAAAAAAATCAACTAAGTACCGGATGTACACATTTCTCCCTTCAGGATGATGACTAACCGAGGAATCATCCTACACATGTGTACATCTTGTGCCAACTGGAACTGCTTACTTAGCTTTATAGCCCGTGATTGCACAAGCAATACTTTGTGAGAAGATGTCGGTATTCTCTATACAAATCTCTCTTGATCAACCAGATCTAAATCCCCTTATCTATTCCGTAGGCTAATTGTAACACCCTAATTTTTACAATATAGCAGCGGAAGCTAATCTGGGGTATTACTTCATGGATACAACAATCATAATCATAGAAAACAACTTTAAAAGAGACGTTGTTGGAAAAATTTAGTTATCATTCATTATAATCAGAGTTTTTACAAAATGCAGGTCCCAAAATCTAAAACATCATGTTTGAATGATAACAGTTCAGCCATCTTCGAGTCCATGCCACTCCGTGCCGCAACTTGATTAATTACCTGAGATAAACATGCTAAAAAGGGTCAACACAAAGGTTGAGTGAAATTCATAGGTTTGAAATGTAATAGTTGAATACAAGTTATAGTGTAAATACTGGTATTGCAGGGACAATCATCATGGAGAACATTTAATATCATGGAGAACAGTATTATCATGGGAAAACAGTTGAATATTATCATATGGTTGAATGCAAGTCACTATAATGGTAATAATTGCAACGAATACAATTATCATGGAAAATCAGGGTAACATTATTATTGCAGCTAAGCTCATGACATCAATACATTAACAGGGAAATCACCGTAGTGATATTGGTTAGGGACAGATGTCCCCGTTACGGGATATTACTAAATCAAGAAAAAACCCGTGAGTGTTTTTGATCCGGAATCCAGCCGGTCGAAAAATTCCAAAAAAAAACTGAAAAATGTCAATTTCTCATAGAAAAGATGATTTTTGGCTTACAGAAAAATCCTAACCTGCCTTTGGTGGTGTTACAGCGTGATTCCGTTTCTCGTTTTTCCTCTTCGGATTGAGAGGCACGCAGGGCCTAAAACGGACGTAAACGGATCAAATGTTTATGGCTGTTATACTGAAAACCCTTTTTGCGCACACAATTTTCTACTAAAAAAATTTCGTTCTCCGTCACAAAAAAAATGCACGTTCGACCTCCAACGCGTTCGATTCCGCTCGTTCGTTCGCATCGTTCGATTCGCTCGTTCGAACCGCTCAGTCGAACCGCTCGTTTCGAACACCGCTCGTTCGAACCGCTCGTTCGAACCCGCTCGTTCGAACCTCTCGTTCGAACCCGCTTCCGTATCAGAACCGACTCTCGTTCGAACCCCTCTCGATCGATTACCACTCGTTCGAACCCCTCGTTCGAACCGCTCGCTCGTTCGAGACCCGCTCGTCGAACCTCTCGTATCAACCCGCTCGTATCTAACCGCTCTATCGAACCCGCTCGTAATCTGAACCGCTCGATCGAGTCCGCTAGTTCCGATCCAAACAAAGAAACACACTTCGGATCCCAACAAAAACCACTCGTGTCGATTCACACCTTGTTCGGAACTCCTATGCGTTTAAAGCTTATAACCAAGAAATGACGCCGAAACCAAATGAAGCTCATAAAGAACGAAATCACTAACACAACACACTCGAATACAATACACCCCCGGTTAGCTCTTGATACCAATTGACAAGGATAAAAAACACCTTTTCGGGAGGTCTTGGTTGATCAAAATAAACTAGATGGATCATTGTGTAGTTTTAGTGAGAGAAAGTAAAGAGAGGGGATGAACACAAAAAGATGAAAGATTAGATTAAGGAAAAAAGAAAAATGAACATCCACCCCCTCATGGAGAGCCATGAGGGGTAATTTTCATTATACAAAAAGAAAAATGCTAACTATTCCTATTTAACACAAAATACCCCTGGCTACACGTCATTTCCAAAACTAATCCAATTCACGTGTAAGACGCCAGCTTCACTAAAAGTGAGGCTAACAATCACAATACATATTTTAATCACATTTTCCCCCCCTTATCAAAAATTTCAAACCCTTTGACATTTTGGATATCACTTGATTTAAATATGTTATAAAATTGGGATAAAAGTGTGCCTATTATTCACAAGCCGTGTTTGGCACAAATTAATGCTCCCCCTCATTCGTTGAAGGAATGTGTTAGTGTAGATATGATAATATTGAACAGAATTCTTCGTTAAACTTAAAAAACCTGGTTTTTTAATTTAAATGAAAAACTTCATGAAAAATTCATAGACTGACACAATAACATCTAATGTACGAGATGTATGTTCTCATTAACCGAGATATTGACCTTAAATTACTGGAATGATAAAATCATCCACTTTCTTTGATCAGACAGTAGCCAATATCTCTGAGCCTTCACTATGAAGCTTTCGAATTTCTGAAGTTTCCTTCAGATCTTTAAACTTCTACCAATATCTTGATGAACTTAGGTTGTAATGAGGACTCCATGGTGAAGTGTGATGTTGTATCAGGATGTCCCTGTAACCTAGAAAGCGAACATCAGCTGATGCAGTAAAAAAGGCTCTAAAGATTTGGTTCCTTAGCTTCTTTTGTCTCTCCCCAAGACCCGGATAACCCTTTCCAAATCGCACAGACATTAAATTTGAAACAACAACTCCATCCCCCAATAATCGATGACCCCGTTTCTATTGAAAGAGCTGTAGTCATTGATTGAGTGTCAAATTGTCCGGATTGATTTTCAAACAACACGTTTACCACCGTGGTTAACACAAATAATTTTGAAGAATCAATTAAGAAAAATTATTTGGTTATCAAACAGGAAGACTTCTCTTCCGAATTAAGAAAAAATGCACTGAAACGTACATTAATCCCAAGTTTGCAAATGGATATAAAGTAATCCATTGCCGAGCAAAATTAATTACACGTTGTTAGGAAACAGCAGTCCTGTAAGACGACAATCTTTCCTCAAATGAGAACCGGGTTCAAATTTTTCGAAGTAATTGCAAACCAATTTGTAATCAAATGACTTAAAATATTTACCAAGTCTATTTATTATGACTTGTGTACAAAGGATTCATGAGGGGGACACTTCATTTAACTCATTCCTCCCCCCCCCCACTTCTTGAAGGCGTTTCAAGGTTCAGGGGTTTAAACTCTTCATCCCAAGTCGTGGGAGTAGAAATTCCAAAACCCTATCTTGGTAAAGGCTTTTGTGAGGAATCTGCCAGATTGATATATTTGTTTCCACGAAGAAGTGTTTAAACCCACTTTTCCATTTTTTTTCACTTGCTCTCGAGATTGACATGGTTCGTAATGTCTACGATGGCCTTAGATCGTGAGGGCTAGACATTGTTTGCAGCTTAAAGTAATGGCACTTTTTTAATCAAAGTACAGAGGAATCTTATTGAAAGAAAGCCGTAGAACTTTTAGCTGAGATCTCATCCCAAGGATTTGAGCACGTGCATCCAGCACATTGCAATGTATTCCGCCTCTGTTGTTGAGATGGACGTGCTTCTTTGCTTCTTTGATGACCAGCTAACCAATCTATCTCCAAGAAACTGAGCACTTCCCGATGTACTTCTTCTCGAATCCTGACATCCCGCATGATCCGCATCTGCATAAGCTGTTAGTGACATAGCATTGTCCTTCGGACCCATGTTAATGGTTCCTTTTAGGTACCGAAAGATACGTTGATTGCTTCAAGGTGCTTTTTGGTAGCTTAGCCTGATTACTAGCACACATTGGCACACAGCGAATGCAAGTCTGGTCTAACGGGGGCGTAAGGGTACATTAGGGAGCCAACCATTCCTCTAAATCGAGTTTGGTCAACTGGAATCCCCATGAGATCCTCGTCTAGTTTCAATCGATCCACCATTGGTGTATCGACAGGGTCAGAGAGATCCATTCCATATTTCTTTAAGGTTTCGAGAGCATATTTTGCTTGGTTAATAAAGATGCCTCCCTAAGACTTGAGAAACTTGAAGTCCTAAGAAACACGACATTTGTCCCAATACAGTGAACATCCTGAAATTTGAGCTAATTCTTTGGAAAATATGGTGACACAGCATTTAATCTGTTGAGGCAAAATGATGTCATTTCCGTATTTGCAACAGTAGAATATGTTTGCCTGTTTTGCGTGTGAATAAAAAAACTTGGATCCCACGGTCACCCTTGAAGAAATTGTTGCCCAAAAGGAACTTTGATAGTGTGTCATACCACGCCCTTGGTGCCTGCTTTAGCCCATAAAGAGCCTTCTTCAGACGATAAACGTGCGTATGATTATCTTGGTCTTCAAAATCCTTCAGGCGACTGACAAGACTTCGTCTTGAAGATCACCATTCAAGAAAAGGAGTTTTGACATCCCATCTGTAGATGATCATACTCTGGTTGCCAGCATTGGCAATGAATATTCTGAGGGCCACTAATCCGTGCAACTGGAGCAAAACGATTCGTCAAAATCAATACATCCTCCTCCTGACAGAAATCACCTTTTGCAACTAACACCCGAGCTTTGTTTTTCATTACATCACCATATTCCATCAAGCTTTAACTTTGTAGATCCATTTATAGCAATAACCATATCATAGATTGGGCAGTACTAATTCCCCATAATTCAAGTCGATCAAGATTCGTGAATTCATCTTGCATTGCATGGCTTGAAACAGCAGTCTTACTATCACGGCCCCATTTTTAATTCTTGGTTCGACTTTTGAACAAGTTCAGTATGGAAACAACACCACAAAGCAATCAGATGCTAACTGTTTTCTTCCCTCTAGATACATGACGAGAGGATTGCCAACGATGTATCACAAGAGGGTGATTCTTTGGTCCTAAACTCTGAGATGATCTGGTGGTTGAGTAACTTGGTTGGGTTCAGCTAAACTAACATCCCCTGATGTTGACTGTGCAGAACTAGGTTCTCCTACAACAGGTTAAAGAGGGATGAAGGTCAGCTGAGTGAATGCGGGTGGTCCCCTTCGATAGTTGGACCCATCGGCAACACCTTGAGGAAAGACTGGAGGATGCACTTGTAAGGATGACAGTGAATGACTTGTAGAAGGTGCATCTTGAGCAATCGATGTAGAAACAATTGGCGCGTTAACAACAGTAGCCGTAGGTACTGGTTCACTATCTGTAGATTGCTCAAAGTATTCATCGAACATCGGTTGGAATAAAATCTCCCGATCTTTACCTGTCGGTGGAATGTTTGTAGTTACATCTTGCATGTGCTCAGGGTTTGGTCCAGCAAGAGCCACATGACTTTTTTTTAGAGTTTGAACCAACCTGGTATTCATCAAGTTCACTGGTTCATTCCTTCAGAGCCACTGTTTTTAGAAGCATCCTAACCTTGTTCGTCACCAACATTTAGAATCTCAGTATCAGTCTCACTGTTTATCTTTTATGAATTACCACCAAATTCAACATCTGCATGAGATAGAGTTTCACGAACCATCTTTGTGGATGTAGCATCCTCAGGATGTACAGAAGGTCCAGTAGTTTCATCCTGAGATGCTATAATCCACCTCTAGAATATGCATTAAAACCAGTACATTGCATCTCCTTTTGGCTTATGCAATTCCTAGAAGTGACTTTGCAATCTTGTAACATCTGTAGCACTCTTCCCCTTAAACATCAACTATCTGGAGTTTTCTGGTGGTCTATGGAGCTGGGAGCATAACCAACGAAAATCCCAATGTCAGCTTTGGCTTGCAATTTACCTAGATCTTCGCTATCATTTGTAGGGTAGCACAGAGCACCAAATACTCGGAGAAATATAAGATCAGGCTTCTTATCATGTACAAGCTCATATGGGGTTTTGTTGTGACGAGTATGAATTAGGGACCAGTTCTGGGTGTAACAAGCAGTAGCGATAGCTACTGCCCACAGAAACATTGACGCTTTTGAGAATATCAGCATTGTACGTGCTGCTTCCACAAGTGTACGATTTCGTCTTTCGACAACGCCGTTTTGTTGAGGAGTTCTCAGAACAGACTTTTGATGAAATATGCCAACACCTTCATAATATTTAGACATAACTTGGTTGACGAATTCCGTTCCATTATCTATTCGGATGTATCTGACTATTTTGTTGAGACCAACTTGTATTTGCTTAAGAAAGTTGATGACAAACACTGGAGTCTCATCCTTTGATCTCAAAAACTTTACCCATGTGAATCTTGAATAGTCATCCACGATGACTAAAATGTATTTCTTCCCATTAATACTCTATACTCTTATTGGACCACATAGATCCATGTAAAGGGTATGAAGAACTTCCATATTGGTGTTTTCAGATTTTGGTTTGTGGGAGTACTTCTTGCTTTTTCCAAGTTGACAGGCTGAGCAAAGATGATCTTTTTCAAACTTCAATCTTGGTAAACCTCTAACCAGATCTTTTTGAGCAAGAACATTGATTGTGCCGAAGTTTAAATGGTTTAAACGACGATACCACAGCCATGATTTGGTCTTGAAAGCTTTAGACAACAAGCATACTAGAGAAGATTTCATCATATCATCAATCAATATCGTGTACAAATTGGTGCTACGACCACCTTTAAGTAAGTCTACGCCATTCATATCACGAACAAAGCTAGAATGCTTTCTGAAAGCAATTTCAAGATCAGAATTACAAAATTGCCCTACAAAGAACAGATTGTGTCCAAGACCATCCACATAGTATACTCTGGAGATCACACTGTCACCAATAACATAATATCCATAACCCATGATAGCTCCAAAGTGATCATTCCCGAATCTGACTGTCCCAATGAACTTTTCCACAAAGTTCTTGAGCTTTGAACGATTATTCGTCATATGTTTTGAACAGCCTGAGTCCAGATACCAAAAGACGACCTGCATTTGAAAACAGTCGAGTGTAGAGAGTTTGGAATTTTGGTTCCCCAATTTTTTTGGGGTCCTGTTGGTTAGCAGACATAATAGAACATTTCACAGAAAGCTTAGTTAAAGGGCACAGTTCGCCTAAGGAAAATTTCTTTCCTGTGGGTCTCCATTGATAACCACAATTAAGTTTTCCTAAGGTGAATTTCTTTCCTGTGGGTCTCCATTGATAACTAATATCAGCAAATAGTTTACCCGTTGCTTTCCAAACCCGCTTGCTCTTGTTCAAACTGTTATTAGACAATTTGCCTTTTGGTTTCCAAATCTGCTTCCCTTTATTCAAGATAATTTTAACAGTGGGGGTTGCATTCACAGAACACAAAATATTAACAACACACATTTTGTGATTTGCAGAGTTTAAACATTTGTTACACGTTTTGCACACAGATTCAGAATTCAAATTAATTACAACACGCTTAGAGCTAATGCTAGAATCAACCTGATTCACTTTTGTCCATACTGACTTATTTGTCCTAGGGTGGTCTTCAAATTTCTTCTTATTCTCACTCTTAGTAGGCAAGATCCTATTTTTCTTTGTATTGCTTCTAGGCTTTGATCCGCTTGCTTCAGTGGAAGTGTTTACTCCTGTATAATGAATCACAGGGACATTAGTCTGTTGAACTTTCTGGTGCACTTCGTGTTTTTGTGTGTTACTAGATGAAGTTCCTGGTTTATCATTAAAAGTAACTTGCTTTTTTCTAGTTACATGGGTAGAGGGAGCCTTGTTATCTCTTTCATTGAAACTTTTTGGGCAAGTGCTAATCACATATTCTAACAATTCCTGAGATAGATTAAGAAAAAGAAAAATGAACATCCACCCACCTCATAGGAGAGACCAATGAGGGAATTTATACAAAAAGAAAAAGCTAACTATTCATAGTTAACATAAAAAGACCCCTTCGTAACACGCAGTGTCTAAAACTAATCAATTCACGCGGTAAGACGCCAGCTTCACTAAAAGTGAGGCCTAACAATCTCCCTCCAAGATTGCGTCAACACGTGAATTGGTTACAATGTTCCCAACAAGCAAAAATAAAGAAAAATGATAAGAATGAAGTCCAGTATTCCTATGAGAATATCTTTGCCACGATCTACTTGGAATACCTCCAGCTTTATTTCCTTCAGCTGTTAGACGAACAAAATGTATGAGGATGACATAGAAAGTTATCTCTACACCGAACCCGGTTTTGATTGGAGTTTTGCACATAACTTCTGACATGACTTCAAAACTTTTCTTCATACACTTCTGGTCATACACAGAAGTTTACTGAATTAGCTGCATGTCTTGAGAATGCTTCATATTCTTCACTCTGGTCTGTCGATGAAGTAGCAGAATCTGCTTCTCATTTGTCATCCTTGAAGTTCTCTTACCGAATACTTCGCTTTGATATAACTATCTCTGAACTTCTTCAGCTCCTCCCAAAACCGACACCCTTGGACTGAAAAGAATTAGTACATACACCGATCTTAAGGGAGGGATGAATAACATGCAACATTCGTCTCACTTATGGAAGCATCCCAGTCTTTGTTTATATTATGATTTTAACAAGATAATATGAACATTATGATGTTATGAAATCAGAACATAAGCTTAGAGAACCTGGTTTGAGCTTATAGCTTGGAAACGGGTCAGAATCGGGACTTTCGGCTTCGTACGCCTAGAATAACGACTCCCGGGCTTCGTTTCTTGGTTTCTTTTGCTTCCTTTCTGTACTTGAGACTTATTAACCCTTCATGGAATTTAGGGTTTAGAGGTATATGATAACGGTTTAAAGCCCGTTTTGATATAACGTTGCGAATGGTACCTTATAGGAATAATGTACCTTATAATAATGATATTATGATATTGATTTGACATGTTATGATGTTTGCTTGTCATATATGAAGACAGGATTGCCATAGATAGGTTGCGTGAGCTCGTCTACTTTAGTTATGCAAGTTACATGACATACTGAGATATTGACAATACAAGTAATGTAATAAAGCGAAAAAATTCCCCGTACAATTGTGATCATAGTAAAATAGGTTTTGCATTTGATGAAAATTCTTGGGTTGTTATACTAATACTGATGACCACTGATGGAGACAACCCGATGTAACGAACCCGAGAATGAAGCAAAATCCCCGACTTATGACTTAATCTTGTACTATCCGTGTGACGAAGAACGGTGCAGAGGCAAATCTCTAAGTACCATATACCCGCACCAAAGTATACAAAAAATACAACACCTCTCAAAAAACTCCTCAACTACGTGAGACATTGAGTACTACAATGTAACTCCGTAAAGTGATAGCTATAACCCGTGAGTACTACAATGTAACTCCTTACATCAAGTATAACTAGATTAATCAAGTCTTCATCACAAACCGTATATGCCCGAACAAGTCATCTTTGTTGTAGAGAAAATCAAAGACGAAATAAGTACACTCCCTGTGGAATATTACTTCAATCCCAAATAAATAACATCGGACAAGAACTTTGTAGTCATTAAAATTCAATAAAAGCCATTATCAATGAAGGTGAATTTTGATAAGGATCATTTTTAGTGTAATGTATTATGTTTGTTGTGTTGTTGTTCGTGAATTTTTGATGATTGTTAACGGATATCGGCTCAAAAAATATACCATATTAACAGCCGGTCCAAGTAATAAAGCCTGGTCTTCTACACTATTACTTGACATCATTGTGTTTTATTACGCGGCTTAATCCGATAACAATGGCCCAAAATAAGGAAACCATGAACATATGCGGCCCGATATCATAACTCAGCCCAATTATTAATACTCGTCCATCATTTAACAACATTCAGCAGGCCACGATTGTTATTCAACAAAGAGAAATGACCCAACATCATCAAATCAATAAGCTCGGCCCAACCTTTTGATCCTTACACAGCTCATTGACAAATCACTTGGCCTATTTTTTCATTTAGTTATAATCGGCCCACTGCTTTGGCTGCCAACACTCCATGAACCCAACACCAATAACTATAAGCCCAACACCAAAAAATAGATCTCGGTCCATGTATGGTTATAATAAAACCCAATCCAACAATTGAATTTAGGGATAAATGCAAGCAAATCCCTAATTTATCTCATTCAACCCTAGTTTTGATACATACGCCCCCATCATTCTTATCTATCCATTACAAAAAAATCTAGCCACCCAAAACCAAAGATATAATCTTGCATCACTGTGTTCAATATTAACGTGAAGCATGAACACAAAAGAAACATCATTCTAACCTTGAATAACAAATTACAAAACCTCATAAGTTCTTGTACCGAGCACCAACCAATTTGACCCTTTTAATCATTCGTATGAAATCAATGGCTTATATTCAGTTTCGATCCACACTCAAACAGACCCTTGATTTATTTTACAATCGAATTTCTATGAAGAACAAGAAGGTAGAGTCTTCAAGATCTTGCATAAGGTCTCGGGTAGGTTTTGTTTTGATTGTGATATCATTAAACAAAAGAAAGAAAGAATGAAACATACTTGTTTTAGATCTTTCTTAACTCTATTGGATATTAATAAGAAGCATAGCTTCATATGGATCGATGATGGAGTTTGTGTTCAATTACAAAAGTATTAAAGATTAGGAAAAAAACTGAACACATCTGAGATCCTTTTTCATTTTTATTTTTGAGCCTTGTTGGGATTTCGGAGAGGATGAGATATTATATGACGATGAGTTTAGGTAGATGATTTGGTTGGATTTGATATTGCGGTTGTAATTGGTTGTAGATGATGTTAGCTGTCATTGATGTTGTTTTGTGGTTTTGTTGTAATGCTAGTGATGTTGTGATTAAGAGGATTGTTGTTGATGATTTAAGTCATTAGAGCCTGTCATCTTCTTCTTGTCCTTTTCTGTTGACCGTGACTCAGTGACTCGGTTGACTTGAAACGGGTTAACTCGGTAATGACCGAGTTGACTCGGTTTTCCAAACCGCCACCACTAAAACTCCATCACCAAACCGCTGCCAGGTTTTAAAATGGGCAGCGGTTTATTTCGTTAAGCCACTAAAAATACAAACCGATGGCAAACTTGTATCAAACCGTCATGGAAAACCGCCACGGTCAAACCGCCATGGTCAAACTGCTATTACCAAACCACCATCACCAATACACCACAAAAACTGAATGATTACAAGAGTATATGAGATTACAAGTTGTTTTCTATGGAATTAATTACGTTGCAAGACCTCTTCTACTCTTCTCCTCCTCTGAGAATCGACTTTTATGGTTTAGATATCAAAAATATGATTTAGCACCTTGAAAACTCGTTTTTGAGTTTTCTATTTATAAGGTCTGGAATATGGTCGATATGGCCTATTGACTGAGGTCAATACGGCGTATCAGGGGTTTCTTGGAGTAGGGACCACGTTTGATATCTTCCAGAATATTTTATTTCCATATCTTGAATACGGCGTATTGGTCTTCTCTGGATACGGCGTATTGATCTTGTTTCCTTTGTGGTCTTTTGTGAAGTGCAAGCACAGATACGCCGTATCTTCCTTGATGGATACGACGTATTGGATGACAGAACAGTAATCTTCAAATGTCTTCATTTAAGCCCCAGAATGCGTGCCTTTTTGCTAATCTTCACCAAGTACTCCATATTTACTGCAATTCTCAAATATAAACGATTAAGTAACAATTATTTGCAATAATTATACAAAATGGGTTATTTACATTGGATAAATGATGCTATAAAAGTAACGTTATTTGATGTCATCAATCTCCTCTGATAATTGTCCATGATTGTTTATGTCTCTAGTATGAACACTAGATAAAATGTGGAGGGAAGTCGGGTAAATGGCCGATACTACTTGAAGACTTCCTCTTTGGATAATAGGTATTGTAGCTCGTATTCTTGTGATCATATTAGAAAGCGTTTTCTATAAATTAAGTATGTATTAAAAAAATCCTATTCTTATGTCATTAGGCAAACCAAAATTTATATTCAAATCTTAAAATAATTCGTGAATTCTCAGTTAATAAATAGTTAATGGTTTCCATAAATTTAGGCTTTTTGAGTGAAAATACAAATTTGTTTCAATATAAAAGTGAGTGGAAGTTTGTATGTGTGTCACACCCTCAAAATAGATCGTAGCGGAATAGGTAATTGAGGGTGTGACGTCATAAGTATCTCAAACACAAAGCATAAAGAACGACCACTAAATGGACGTTTTGAAAATAATACACCGTTGCATTTATTTAATTAACAAGGTCTTACAATAAGTTAAATGTAATCAAAATATTGCGGAAGCATAATAAGTTTTTGAAAAGCAATGCGTATTGACGATAGATAAATTCTTGAAAACCAGGCCATATGCATGAGACTTTACATAGCACATCAAGAGAATCCAATAGCTAGGCACCTGAGAAATACATGCTTAAAAGTGTCAACATAAAGTTGGTGAGTTCATAGGTTTACGTAAAGTATTTACGAGAACCAAAAGCGTTTAGTGAGTACTGCTTCACTCACAGTATCATGAAAAGTGTTTAGTGACTACTGCTTCACTCAAAATATCATAAAAGATATTTAACCATTAGTGACATTCAATAGAAGTAGTGTGGACCACAAGATTTAGTAAGGCGTGACTATTGTAACAAATACAATATCACAAAAGTTATTACGATTGCGCTAAGCTCATGACACCGAAACTAGACAAAGTTATGTATGCAATCAAAGTACCTCAGGGAGTGTCCAAAGTGAGACACCCGCAATCCGACATGGAATACGTCTGTTAGTTTGGTCCTCCAAAACTAGTAAGCGCTACTTACCTGAACGGGGATGTCAATCCCAAATAGTTCTATTTATAACACTCGTGCTTACACAAAGTAATTAAAAGTTCATGATAATTCGGGCATATTGGATTATCGCTACTTAGGCTAATCCGTAATCATTTGAAAGAAAGTAACGTACTTGCGTCTATAAGTAAAAACGAACAATGTACCTCACCCCGAGATTTATAAAATAATTATAGACAAGAAAACCAGGGCTATAAACTCACAAAGTCTTGAAAAGTAATCGCATTGTTATAAGATAAACGAGCATGTAAACAAGTTTGTAAATGAGCATATATTCGAGTTTGTAAATAGGAATTTAAAGGAGTTTAATTTACGAGCATGCATTCTCCCCCAAAATAGTTCAAAACAAGTAAAATAGGGGCTATGAGACTCACCTCAGGAGATGGTATTGATTTTGGAAAAAATCAACAAAGGAAAGTCGTCACAATATGTCCGGTAGGCAACCTATTTAATTATAGGTCGATTTAGAATATTGCAAGCGAATTAAAACAATTTATTTTATATCGTTATATCACCACATAATAGTTTGTGTTTTAGTTTTATAAATCAAATTAATGTTTACGTCAAGTTCACCATTATATATAAGTATAAACATCTATAATATTTTATAATAGCTAAAAATGAATTATAGTCTATCTTGCTTAATTCATTATTTTTATTATTTTCACAACGTTAATTTATTTATAGTCTAATTAGTTTATAGAATAATATTTATAAAGTTTAAGACGCGTATAAATTTTATATAAGTATTACTACATTATTTTCTATAGTTTTTATAGTTTAAACAGATCCGAAAACACCCGAAAACACCATTTACTATTGCTAACAACAAACACATTAAAAAAGTGTGCATGAACTTTATTTATTTTTTATAAAAAATAGTCTAGTTTCAATGGAGTATATCTCCTTCGTTTTACACTTTTAGGCTTCAAGAAAATCCGCTTTTTTAACCAAAAAACAGTTCCGAACAAGTTTTCTTTTATAACTTTAGCCGGTTCAGACCCGAAAGGGGTCGAAACTACCAAAACAGAAACTGCACAGTTTTGTATAAAAACTGTTTTTGCTGAAATCATTACTAATCTTGTTTTGACCGTATCTCCTTCGTTATTAGTCCGTTTTTTGCGTTCTTTATATCCACGGCTTCGTATTTAAGTGTACTAGCCTATTTTTAAGGTTCTAACATGTTAATATACTTTTACCATAGCCATTACATACGGGATGTTTTAGATGTATTTATACACCTTCAAAACCTATAAATTTAACCTCATTTTCCACAACAAAAACCTTCTAACCTATTCCCTTCATCCACTTTCACAATCAACAAAATCCAAACTAACATAATCCCATCCAACACTTCACAACATAAATAATACTCCAAGAACTGGAAATTAAATACAAAACTAATTAAGCTAGTTGTTAATACAAATAATGTCTAAAAACGTTATTTATATTTTTCGACTTCTTGATGTTTTGAAGATAACAAAATGTAAAAACATTTACGATAAAAATAAACGTTTACAAATTATTAATCGTAAATATCCATGTCAAATGTAAATCACTTAAGGTATGTATAAACAAATCATTAAACATGATTAGTGATCAAGAAAATAATTTTTCTTAACCATCATATTTTTACAAAAGTATTTTTTTCAAAAATAAATATATACAAAATACTTTTTAACTAAAAGAAATGTTTTATTTAAACATAAAAAATCAAATCTGGTTTTCCCCCCAAAATGGAACCTTCCACACAACATATAACCTTCCCCACTAAAAGACAAAAAGCAGAGCGTCAGTCTAGGGCAGCCCCCTTATAGGCCTGGCGGCCCCCAGATATATCTGGGACCGTCAGGACTGCCGGCAGTTACCGTTGGGTTTCTTTGCCTATAAATACTACACTGTTTCCAGCTGAAAAACAGACCTCTTTGCATGAATTTTTTCAGTCTTCTTTCTCTCTCTAAAAACCTTCTTTCTCTCACTAAATCTCTTGATCACTAACATTGTTTGATCTTGTTTCAAGTGATCCAATCTCTTTTTCTCAACTCTTCTCTCCTCTCTATCAAGTGCAAGAGAAGAACATCCGTATTCGCCAAGAAACGAATTGTTGTAGTCTAGTGATTTCTCCTTATTTCTTCTAAGAACCAAATCTCTATCTTGATTATCTTGTGTGGTTGTATAAATCGGATAGTGTATAAATTTGATAGTGTAGATCTTGTGATTGTGTATTACTTGTGAAGTGGTAGATTGGTTATAGCTAAGATTAGGACTCGACATTTAGCTTAGTGTCAGAAAACAACGTAAGCGACGTGTAAACGGTTTTCTCCGCCTAAATGGAGCTTGTTGATATAGTGAAATCTCGAGTAGGATACTCGGGGAGTGGAGTGGGGCGAAGAGGAGCTTCATAGCCGAACCACTATAAATCTTGATGTCTTTGTTTGATTGTTCCTTCCCCCTATCTCTTTATATTGTTGTGATTATTTCTTATTGTTTTTTTTTTTGGTAAAGGGAAATTCCCCGGTAAAATAATTTATTAGATACATTCATTGTTGGTTCATATTGTTGGTTAGTTAAACATATACTCGGATCTAACAAATTTTAGAAGTAAAATTTAAAACGCCAATTAACCGGTAAACTATTTAACCCCCCTTTCTAGTTTCCACTCTAGTTTTTAAGCTACTAATTTAACAACAAGTTTAATAATCTAACAAGTAACTTATGATATGTAAAAATAAATACTTTCAAGTGTAGAAGCATGTATATAATTTATTTACACTCTTTGTAAGTAACTAAGTATGTATTTATTTAAGTATTGTTCTTGTTTTCTTGTAAACTTTTTATAAAAATTAACTAATTGGTGATATAACATAATAGATAAGATGTTTATATAAAAATTTATAGAATAAAAATGTAAAAAAGAAATGGAACCTTAGTGAAGATGAATGGCATGAACAACTAGTGTAACCCTTAAATCAAACCCCAAACTTGTTTGATTATCTAAAAACCCTTAAACCTTCTTAGGAAAATGCTTGATAAAATCAAAAACCAATTTCTTCCTTGTTCTTCTACTATGGCCAGTTGTATAGAAGAGATAAAAGAGTGATATGTGTTTTTGCTTAGTGAATAGTTGAATGAGGAAACTTGCACCTAAATAATCAAACTAGGTAAGGTAAATACTATATGTTTATTCATGGGGAACAAAAGAGGATGTGACCAATTCCAGCATGTATGTTGGCGTGTACATGAGGAGGAAAAAGAAGAGAAAGAAGCATGTTGGTGATTACTTTGCTATTGTCCACAAGATTATGTGTTTCTTGCATAATTATCCATAAAACCAAACTAACTTATGTATAATACAAAGAAGGGGGGGCGGTTATGTTGGGTTTTAGGAGAGTGAAATAATTAAATTTTGAGTATTATGTACAAGTGTGGGTATTTGGTTAAGTATAGAAGGGTGGTGTAGTTTACATGCATGCATAAGGGCTAAAGAATGCAAAATGTAAGCGTTTTACGTAAAGTATAAAAATAAAATATGAAAAGTTATAAATTATCTTCATAATAATTATATAACACTCATTTAACATAAACTTTTATTTGTTTAATGCCGGTTTACGTTAATTGTTGATTTTCCGTTTATGCCATTTAACTTAACGCTTATAAATAAAAGTAAACACGTAAAAGTTCAATCGAAATAGTTTTGAGTTTATTGTCGTAAAATGACCTCAAAATGTGGATTGTCACAGTGCATTTTGAGATACTATACAATCAATCGAAGGGGCAGATCAAATACAATAAAAAATGGGAGATCCTGACAACGTCATGGCATAATCAGTTATCTGTTAACGTAGTTATGTTAGGCTCTTTAACCATTATTGTAGCTCATCATATGTATGTCATGCCCTATTTTCCATATCTTGCTACTGACTATGGTACACAACTGTCATTGTTCACACATCATACGTGATCGATAAATTTCTTATAGTTGGTGTTACTGCGCATGCAGCCATTTTTATGGTAAGAGACTATGATCCAACTACTCGATACAACATCCAATAATTTAGAAGCTAAAACTTGAAAGTGAGCTCCTGTTACGCCTCCCATAAGAAGACGTTTAAACGAATGAGATATATTTTAATGGCCAATCTTATCTACAACTGAGATTCCTTTAATCGTTTCCAAAGCATACAATCTTGGGTATTGAATTTTGAATGGCACGTCTCCCATCTAAGGATCGTCCCAGAAAATAATATCAACCTAGTTAACCATCTATGTTCACACAATAAGCCATAAGATCTATTCCTTGAAGCTTTAAACGATGAACTTCCAAAACTATATCTAGCCAAGCAGATGAACGAGAAGACTTTGGCAAACGATCAGTGTGACCATGATCTCCCTAAACTGCTTTTATAAACTGAACCCACATGGAATCTTGAGTTTTAAACCACCAAATCCACTTGAATATTAGATTACGGTTTAGAGCAAAAAAACTAGAAACACCTAACCCACCTTTATGTTTAGAAGCTAAAACGTAATCTCATGTAGCCCACGATGATTTCTTTTCTTAAAAGTTCCCACCCTTGAGAAAATGACTTTGAATAGCTTCCATTTTCTTCAACACTTCCATTGGAACCTTGTAAATAGACATGTTATAAATAGGAATCGATCTAAGAACCAATTTAAAAGAGTTAGACGACTACCTATGATTAGTGTTTTCAACTTCCATTTAGAAAGGCGAGTCATAATCTTCTGAACTATATCCTCCTATGTTGTAACCCGAGACATCAAACCACTAACCTTAACGCCTAAGTATGTGAATGGATCACTAAATGTAGTGTAACCTAACTGAGTTGTGGCATTCTCCACTTGATTCAAAGCTACACATAATCCATCAACTTGCTTTCATGCATGGTTATATGAAGACTAGACACATGGTAAAAGCATTTCAAAACTTGAACTATATTAGCGAGATTCTGAACATTTCATTCACCAACAAAAACTACATCATCGACATAAAACAAACAAGATAAATTCATTGAACTACCGATAGGTAATCCCTTAAATAAACATGCATTAACTACTCGTTTAAAACACATATGAAGACATTCTGTAATCAAGGGAATTGGAAAAAAGAAAAAGGATCTCCCTACTTAAGACCTTTTAAAAATGGAACTATTCATTAGGGCTACCATTCACGAGAATTGATCCTCTAGACAATAATAAACAAGCATGAATCCATCTACACCATCGTTCACCAAAACCAAATTTATTCATGATGTCAATCAAGTAGTCCCATCTAACCGAATGATACGCTTTTTTAAAATCCACCTTAAAAATCATGGTTTCTTTCTTCTTAGATTCACACAAATTTATGAGCTCATTTATAATGAACGAGCCATCGAGAAGTTTCCTATTAGCAATAAACGTCGTTTGACCTTCACTCACAATGTCCCCCATTACAAAGCATAACCGATTAGCTAAAATTTTATCTATAATCTTGTATAAACTACTAATTAAACTTATAGGACAAAAATCCTTTACCATTTTAGTGTCCTGATTCTTAGGAATCAACGCAAAAAGATGACTTAAAACCTCTTAGGAATGACCCAACCTGAAAAAAATGTCTCACTGCATCAATCACATCTTTTCCTATAATATGATAATATCTACAATAGAAACCAAACGAAAAACCAACAGCCAGAGCAATTTATCCATCCCATAATCTTAGACAGCTAGCTTTATCTCCTAATGAGAGATGACACCTTTTAAATCTTCATTTTGATCAAATGTAATATTGTTTGGAAAGTCATTATTTAAAATAAGACGAAAAATGGAAGGAGAATCAAACCTTTCCTTAAAATATAGAAGGAATTTATGTTTGACCTTCACTCGATCATCTACCGACTCTCCATTAGCAAGAATACCACAAATAGTTATTTGACTCCTTTTTTATGTAAAATACCGTGAAAATATTTAGAATTTTCATCACCTTCAATCGACCCTTTAAGTTTTTCTTTTTGGGCAATATCCATAGATTCCAAATGTTTTGAATCCTTTAAAGATTTCAAGATTTCTTTACGATTTGAAAGATCATAAGAGCCAATATGCCCCTGATCCAATAATTCATCAATGTGAAACAAATCCTCTTTAAGCATTTCCTTCTGACGATTGTGACTTCCTAATTGATCTTTATTCCAAATGAATCTTTTGTTTTATATGTTGCGTTTTCTTCTTTAATCTTTTCATAACATTTGAGTCAGTGAAAGAAACTTCATTCAAATCCTCCTCCACCATGTTGTCAAACCCTAGAACCTTAAACCAGTAATGAAAAAACAGAAATGGAATCGGTCCGTAGTTTAGACTAGATTCTCTCAATAGAATGGGCCGATGATCGAAAAGATATTTGTCAAGACATATAGCCACCATGTTCGGGAACAGCTCTATTAAAATCTACTGAAAGTAAATAACAATCAAGCTTGCTCATTTATTTAATGAACTATGAGCCCATGTAAAGTTATAGCCTCCTAAAGGGATATCCAGCAAACCACCTAATAATATGAAGGAATTGAACGATGCCACACATTGGACATTAAACACTGAACAATAACGTTCCTCTTTTATACGTACTTTGTTAAAATCACCCATTATCATTACTTCCCCATTCCACGAGTCTATCACATGACACAAGTAATCCTATAACATCTTTTTCCTGACAACTCTTGAGGAGCATATACCGAAATACTCAGTAGTCTTGTTAAACTAGTAATCCACGTCCCTTTAATAGAAACAAAGTAATCTAAAACATTTACACTTTCTTTCCCAAACATACATGGATCCCACACACACAATGCCACCCGAATTACCAACCAAAGAACTAACAACAAATTCAAAAATATAATTACCCTAAATCTTTTGAATAACAAATAAATCAATTGCCTCCATCTTTGTTTCTTGAAAAGTCATGAAATTTACTCTATTCTTAGAACACAACTCCCTAACCTAATTCTTTTTAGCCTTTTAGGCAAGACCTTGAATATTAAGAGACAAAATATTCATTGATTGATCTCATTCACTCTACGAGACTTGATTACTTGTTCCATATTGTGTATGCATTCTTCCATATTATACCCCATGGTTTGACCAACTTTCACCAAATTATCCATTAGTTCCATTATGGAACCAACTGATCACGGCATCGAGACTTGTTGAATATGTCCCGAACCTATCAAAATGACCTCTCTTACTTTATTTTATTGATACTCGCATGTATTAATCCAGCAAAACCTATCTCGTGTTCTATTTCTTCCTCCTTATAAGCTCAATTTTGTAAATCCTCCATATTATCCTCTTTAGTTGCACAACAAACATTTTTCTCCACCGGTGTAAATCCTAGAGGAAATTACCAGTGTAAATCCTAGAGGAAATTTTAAGTTACTATCTGAATTCTCATTAACTTAACTTTTTCTTTGATTCTTATTCAGCATATCATAAATATTAAACGGGTCTGTTGACATATCGTTGTCCTTGTCAACATTATCAATCGTATTTATATAGTTAGATTCAGGAACCTCATCTACATCACTTTCTTCCTCCCTAATTTTGTCATTCTAAAACTCTTCTTTCATATCATTTAATGCTTATCCCATCATTTCATCATCAGAGGTGTTAGACAGTAGCGGATCTTGATCGTCTTGTTTGGGGGGGGGGGATTTAAGAGAGAAAAATTGTACATTACCAATGTAATATAAAAGACTATGTCCTTAGAGCACTATATATAGGAATAAAGATAAGAAATAAACATTAAAACTAGTAACAATTATTACTTATTTCACAAAACTGCCGACTGACAATCATTTTTTGAACTTTTGAAAGCTTCATCCACGCCTACTCGAATCATTATAAATGAAACTAGTTTCTACTAGGAGGAAAAAAATCAAACAAAAGAGGAAGTGTTTACTTTTTTTGTAAATTCCTTGCTATATATATAATGAATAGTGTAAATGGGCTTTGATAAATTAGGTATATGTCATTATAACAAAACTTGTTACGGCCTATTCCTAATAAAAACAAGTAAACAACCCTTCCAAAGCCTAACACCTCCTTCTTCTTCAAAACTGTGAAAAAAACCCAAAGTTACAGTAAGTACTTTTTTCTTTTATTTTCCATTTAACTTAAACCCTTATATCCATATAATTCGCTAAATGTAACCAAAAATTTAGGGGGAGTGACACCCCCCTTCCTGCCCTTTATATCCTCTGCAACTGGTGTTGGAGTCTTTATCTTCCTCATTGAAACCAGGAACTCGCCCCGTTACTTCTTTCACTCGAACCCAATAAGTTTCTTTTTCCACAATTGTTTTAAACAAGTCAAAAACAAGTTCTTCAGATTGCATTTTTACACATACACGTTTCCAGTGTAAACACGACTCATAATTATCTTATTATTTAATAATTCACCCCATCTAGCTGCAATTATGTTTAAAGTGTTTCCGGTCCAAACATGCAACGTAATTCCATCATTGACAACCCATGCAACCCTCTCATCTATATGGAATGAGTTCGAAGCTTGAATCATCTTCGAGAACCATGATCCCACTCCTACATGATTACAAAAATTTTCTTCTAATATAATATATTTGAATTCAATCATTACCCAAAAACCTCATATGTATCTAAGTGTTGGGTCCTTAAAACCTTCTTTAGCCAATGTTATCGATAGATTTGTTAACGATTAGAACTCCTTTACCTTCCTCGTCAAGGCTAATGTAAAATCCCGTTGAAGAATACATAAATTATCCAGCATTAATGCTGGTTTTGAATCTTTCATTACATCATAATTACCCTCCCTATTTTGAATTATCAATGCATATGACTTTCTATCCATTAGAGGCTCCTTAAAGATCAGAACCAGAGACGGTCGTTAATGAGAAGCATCATTCTTCCCCTGAGTATTTCCAAACTTTTGTGGTGCTCTTTGAAATTGCACGATATTTGCATACAATCTCAATCTACCCACCCAAAATAGTACACAAATTCGCCACTAATCAATCCATGTTTTCAATCTTTATGTAATGAACAGAAGGGTAACATTTGTAAAACTGTGTATTTGCATAACTGAATAATGTGTGTGAATACAATATAAATAATGGTAAATGATGGAACGGGCTTGGCCTAATACAGTTATGCTAAGCTCTAAATAATAGCCCACTAACAGCCGTCATAGTTGGAGCGGGAAGACGCAAAATGCTCAAACTGGTCCAAAACTCATCAAACAATGCAGACAAAAGTCCCTTAGTGAAAATATTGGCATACTGATAATGTGAGGGGACATGCGCAATGCGAACATGTTCGGTAACAACCTGATCCCAAACAAAATGAATGTCAATCTCAATGTGCTTCGTGCGTTGATGTTGCACGTGATTAGAAGATAAATATACCGCACTCATATTATCACAATAAATATGGTAGCTGAATGTAAAGGAGAATGAAGCTCACGAAGAATATTACGCAACCAGGAAGTCTAAGCAACCGCTCTAATACCATGTAAAACTGTGTATTTGCGTAACTAAATATGTATGTGAATACAATATAAATAATGGTAAATGATGGAACGGGCTTGACACAATACAAATATGCTAAGCTTTAAATAATATCTTACTAACAACGTTTACCTGCCTATTTGGGATGAAAATATCAATAACTTTCCCATATTAATCACATAACCTACACAAATCTCGGAATGAAAAATGATCGGGGAAATTCATGACAAACACTGGTTGCAAAACATGTTGTACATAATCCTCTTTTGAATGTCGAGTTCCCATTCGTGAACGATCAACGACGTTTGATCCTGTTGTTGAGAAAATCCAATGAAATTTTGTGCCACAATTCACCTCTGAAACTATTTCATATGAATCAATTAGTCATTGAATTTCCTAACCCATTTGTGAATTAGGTTCTTATTGATGAACTTGGTTTTTTTTTAATTAGGGATTAGGGTTGGTGTTTCTTCTAGTATAAAAACATGATCGCATAGTAAAATTTGTGAAGTTATAAACATCACATTTTTTTACCATAATAGTTTAATATATACAAGAGCTAATATACATTGAGGTTATATCAAAACAGAAAGTTGCATATGTAAAGACAACATTCAGTTGATAATATATTATCACAATACAAAAATATTTATAATTTTGAGTACATACATTTTATCTCTCATAAATATCTCATCAACTCTTCTCTATCAACACATGATAATAATATTATAAGAAATAAGCTTTTACGATAAGCAATGACTATATATTTTGTATGTTAAAATCCTCTAAAGTTCATATGAACATGACCAGTAAAGTTTTTTTATAATAAAAAAGAAAACCAAGTCCCTTAGTAGGCTCTACCGTTATAGTTGTGAGAGAACTTTACCGGTCATGTTTTATATGAACTTTTAAGGATCTCAATCCATTTTATATACACTAACTGTTGGAACTTATGGGTTTTATCAACAATTTTGTGTATTGTATGTATCCCACCTAGGTGAGTGGAAGAAGTGAAAGTGTGCTAATAAGTGTCATCTCACTCAGATGTTTGAAAGTCTTTTAGGAGGCTTTTGGAAGGAACTAGTGGATGATTAATCTGGATTATATTATGATTATTATAATTATAATATACTACATATTAAATTAATCAAATACTTATCACTTAGCACTTTGCATCCTTAGAAAATAACATCTATAATTCTTTTTTTACAAATTAATTTCTCTTAATGACAATTATTGATAGTTACGAGGCATTCAGACCCGTGCGGGGTGCACCGACGTTGTCTTTTGATAAAAAAATTGAACTTTTGTTTACGTTTTAAACTCAACTTATTTAGATAGCTATATTATCATGTATATACAAATATACCTATATTATCATGTATATACAAATACGCATCTAGAGCATAAGTACATTTTATCATAATGCATTGCATCAGATTGTGCATACACCCTCTACCATTCAAATCGCCTTTTTAAACCGTAAATCCTGTTCCTTCGAATCATTAAGAACACTTCTGATGGTTGACATCGGGTTTGCAACGGTATTTTTCATCCTCACACGGTCAAGGATATCCAAAGGATCTTTTTCATATTTATCGAAATTAGCCCTGTTACTGCAGACAACAAAATTAAAAAGGGAACAAAACTTACCTTGCACATGATTATTTGTTCTATCATCATTTGTGTTTGAATCTGTATGTATGTTACCTGCAATATATAAATTTAAATACCATAATTAAAATGGGTACAAAACTTACCTTGCACATGATTATTTGTTCTATCATCATTTAGGTTTGAATATGTATTTCTGTTACCTGCAATATTAATGACATCAAATAACGTTACTTTTATAACATCATTTATCCCATATAAATAACTCATTTTGTATAATTATTGAAAAGAATTGTTACTTAATCGATTATATTTGAGAATTGCAGTAATTATGGAGTACTTAGTGAAGATTAGCTAAAAGGCACGCATTCTGGAGCTTAAACGAAGAAATATGAAGAAACTGATTCTGACATCCTATACTCCGTATCCATCAAGGAAGACACGACGTATTTGTGCCTGCACTTCACTAAAGACCATGAAGGAACAAGATTCAATAAGCCGTATCCAGAAGAACTCTATACGCCGTATTCAAGATATAGTAATAAAATATTCTAGAAGATATCGAACGTGGTCCCTACTTCAAGAATCACTCGATATGCCGTATTGACCTCAGTCAATACGCCGTATCGACCAAATTCCAGACCTTATAAATAGAAAACCTAAAAACGGGTTTTCAGTGTGCTAAATCATATTTTCAATACCTTAACCATAAAAGTAGATTTTCAGAAGAGAAGAAGAGCAGAAAAGGTCGAGCATAGTAATTAATTCCATAGAAAACACCTTGTAATCTCCTATACTCTTGTAATCGTTCACTTTTTGGTATCATTCGTTAACTCGGTTAGTTTACCTTGGCTAAATTATTACTTTTGTATTTATTATGACGTTTGAAGGCTAATACCTTCAGGTATTAGCCATTATTATAAAGATTTGAATGCTTGGTTTTGTTTATATCGATTGCTTAATTTATCATTGATTGCTTGTTAATGTTTATCAGTTTATACTTGTTTACATGCTTTTGTATGCGACCCATCATTCAACTGGATCTAGGGATACAGACCAAGTAATCAAGATGCCGGGATGGCTCTCCATATAATAACTTATACATCTAGACCAATAGGATCACGAATAATGACCTATCTTTGCCTTTACATTGCAAGCTTAGTTGGACCGACAGGTGACCCTTGGGATCAATGAGTACATTCTCACTTAATTGGTAAAGACTTGGCCACTGGACTACTAGTGTATGAATTGCCTTTAAGCAGTAAGTGGGTAAAGTCTCTATGAGCTAGGGTTTAACAAGATCACCATTGCTTTAACCCCTAAGATAGATTATAATCAGAAAATAAGGATGCTTTATGCGGATACGTTTAATTGTGACAGAATTCTTCGTATCTAGGTCTTAAAAAGAAGTAACGCCTAAGTCTTAAGAATGATATGCCGCCTCGAGATAAGTAATCATTGCACTAAATAAACAAACCAACATTCTAATTGGATTAATCATGCCTAATACAGTTTTCTTATATTTGGCTAGACCGCTCTTTTATCTTCTGTTAATTTACTTGCGTGTGTTATTGTGTCTTGAATTGATCTTAGTCACCACAAAACCTGTGCCAGTCTCTTAGGCTGAAAACCCCCTTATCCGTTAGAACTAGGATTAACATAGGTTTAGCATAGGTTTAACATAGAATAGAATTAACTTAGTCTAGATAACCTAAATATTGATAAATTGAAAGATTGTTTCTCGCTCTTAGTGATTGATACCCTACTTACCACGAAACTTCCATCTGACCGGGTACACTACCCGTTAAAGTGTTGTTTTTGGTAAAGTCGGCAAAATATAAATTTAAAACTTGAAACATAAATTACAACCTCACAATGACACATCAAGTTTTTGGCGCCGTTGCCGGGGAGTGAAAACTTTAATCTTGATTTTTATTTGATATTTTGGTTTTTAACATTAGAATAATCTAACCCTTAGGATTAGTGTAATTTAGATTAGTGTATAATTCTGTATATTTGCTTGTATATTTGTTTGTTTAAATGTTTATTAGTTTAGTTGTTCATGTGTTTAATTGTTTTTTAATATAATGTTCTGGTCAATAACCTGATATGGCGTATCTACTTCCATTAGATACGGCGTATCCAACTTTCTTGTCCAATACAGCGTATTCATTTAAAAGATTAATACGGCGTATTCGGATTAATTGAATACGGCGTATTGATCGTTTGATACAGTAACAGAAGCTTTAATTTTCACATTCGATTTCCGTATATCTCTATTTTCTTCCTCCCGAGCCTATCCTACTGATTGTTGTTCTTCTGTTTCAGGTAGTGCATGACAAGGAGTTCAACAAAGGAACTATTTACGCCCGTTAAGGATCCGGAATAAGAATTTCGATCATCTAGGAAGCTTCTCAAGACACTAAGTCTTGACGAATCAAGATCGCCTGAATTCAATCTATTTTCTGATTTAGAAGAATATTCTGAGGAAGAAGTTTCAAAAACAATGGCGAAAACCATGGAACAATACATGAGCAAAACCCGAGCTGACTATGGATCAGGAATTGCTAGTCCTAAAATCGAGGACAAAGATAGCTTTGAACCAAAAGGCCATTTTCTCAAAGAACTACGTGACAACACCTTCAGCGGTTCCAATCATGAAGATGCGAACAAACACATTGAGAAAGTTTTTGAGATCGTCGATTTATTTCATATCCCTAATATAACTCAAGACCAAGTGATGCTTTGAGCCTTCTATGTCCCTAACTGGAGCCGCGAGTCGTTCCCTAAGAAACAAACCATCTGGTTCAATTTCAACTGGGGAAGATCTAAAGATAAAGTGTCTAAGCAAATATTGTCCACCTGCTCGAACCGCGAAGAGAATGGAGGAGATCAACAACTTTCAGCAAGAACCCGATAAAACCCTTTACCAAGCATGGGATCGATTTAAATAACTCTTGATGAAGTGTCCTCAACACTATTTAACGGAGATGCAGGAGGTAATCTTGTTTTATAATGGATTGGAAGTTCTAACTCGACAAATTCTTGATTCAAAAGGTGCCATACCATCTAAGACTGCTGCCGATGCAAAAGTAGCCATCCAATAAATGGCTGAATACTCTCAAAAATGGCACAATGGAACATCTAGGACAAGAAGTACTAAAACTTCTGACGGATTGGCAGCCATCCAGGCACAACTCAATAGTCTTGGAAGAGAAATCAAGAAGGTCAATGAAAAGGTATATGCTGCTCAAGTAGGATGCGAACAATGTAAAGGACCCCACTACACCAAAGATTACCCACTCAAAGAAGAAGGTAAAACACTCGAAGAAGCTTACTACACTTAATTTGGTGGACCTTTCCAAGGAGTGGGATATAGAGCAGCGGCTCCGGATTCTACCAAAGGAACAATGCAAACCTTTTGTATCAAGAACAAAGACAATCTATGGAAGAAACCCTGAGCAAGTTTATGAGTGAATCATCAAAAAGACATGAGGAAAACTCCAACATGATTAAAGAAATTTGAGCTTTGATGGATGCTGCCATACAAAACCAAGGAGCTTCGATTAAAACTTTGGAGATTCAAATCGGGAAAATGACCACGGTACTACAGGAAAGAGGATTTGGAAGTCTACCTAGCTCTACTGAAGCCAACTCGAGAGATCATGTCAAGTCGATCTCGACTACTGTTGAAGCTGATACAAACCCGATAAGCTGTATGGGATCATCCCAATATGCCGTATCCACTTCACAGAACAGTAAACTGATATACGAGATAAGACAAACAACAATTCTGTTTCAAATTCATTTGAATGATTACTATTGTGAAGAAAAGAAGGGATCGTATGGACCAAAATTCTTGGAAGCTAACTCGTATGAAGCTTCACATATCAATAATTCCATACCCCAAAAGGAGAAAGACCCAGAAAGTTTCACTTTACCTTGCTATATTAATAATGTTTGCTTTGATAATTCCCTTGCTGACTTAGGAGCTAGCGTAAGTGTCATGCCTCTCTCGACCTACCTTAGCTTAGTTTTAGGTGAATTAGCTCACACTAAGTTGACTGTTGAATTAATAGATAGGACTGTGAAATATCCAAAAGGAATTGCTGAAAACGTACTAGTAGGTATTGGTAAATTTGTTTTCCCTGTAGACTTTAAAATTCTTGATATGCTCGAGGATGTCAAAGTTCCCTTGATCCTCAAAAGACCATTTTTGTCTACCGCCCATTCTAAGATTGATGTATTCAAAAGGAAGATTACTTTAAGGGTTGGGGATGAGAAAATTATTTTTAAAAGTGTTAAACCTGCTAATAGTTTGATTAAAAGGGTCTACATGTTAAGCTTAAGAGAAAGAATGGAACTTGATTTAGAATCTAGACTAATGGGAGAGACTTTGGTGTTAAATAGATCGTTAGACCCTTTATATGGAGATTACATTGAATTAAACGATCTTAATGTACCATTAGAGCTTAGGAGAGATCAAGTTGATGATTTAATGCCCACCATTGAGGACGGAGAGGTAATTAGGAAGTTAAAGCTAGGAATGATCGTAATATGGTTAGTAAAATTATTGGATACCCTAGTGTTTATGACTAAAGTGAAAAGATCCGTATTGATTGTGCCCACAACTTGAAGTTTTCATGCGTGATAGGCTTTGAATTTATACATGCCAATTTCTTACCTAGTCTACCTATCAATGTCATGTCTAAAAAAATTATATAACTCAATAATGAAAGACAAAATCGAATTTAAAGGAAGGAATGAGTTAGGGAACCGGGCTAACGTACCAATCTTTATTGGAAACTTTTATGTTCTTACTAATTTCACAGTTGTAGAAGATATGGATCCTTATGTTGATGAAGGAATGGGAGAAGTGGTAGTTGGAAAACCTTTTTGCGAAGTTTTGTGTGTTGAAACTAAAAGGTTTGATGGAATGATTACCATCCACGGTAAAGATGAATGTGTAACTTACCAAATGGTACGGTCACATCCGAGGTTTAAACACCACACTAATCAACAATGCAACAAAATCCCACCATTACTGATACCAAAAGCTAAAGAGGTTCTACAAAGAAGTTTTGAATCTAGGACCCAATTTTATCCGAGATCCATTTATGGATAAATGGCTCACACGCCTTTACGGTCTTCCACCCGATATGTATGCACTTGTTAACCATCAAGAGGCGGCTAAGGATATTTTGGATAAAGTCAAGATGCTAATGAAAGGCACTGACTTATATAATCAAGAACATGAATGCATTTTGTATAACTTGTTTGATATGTTTGCTCATATTCCTGGTGAGAACAATATATGAGTACTATAGAGATTCTCTGGCTGATCAATGACATGTTACTATTGGGATGACTATGCAACAAGTTTAAGTCAATACCAAGTTTCTGAATGCTCTTCCATCGGAATGGAGTAAGTTTATCACCGATGTAAAGTTAGCTAAGAGTTTGTATACCACCAACTATGATCAGTTGTATGCATACCTTAGTCAACATGAACGACATGCTAATGAAGTTCGTATCAACATTCAGGTTATTGAATGTATAATCCATCTTAGTCACCACAACATTCGGGTTCTTTAATGTATCCACCTCCTCAACAATTCACACCAGTTTATGCAACACCCATTCATCATCAACACCATCATACTCCAGTCAATACACAACAACATCCAATTTCCCTTCCACCATTCATATCTCCTTCAATGACACGGCAATCTCAAGCTGAATTTCCCCAATTAGACTTCGGTCTCGCTGTTCCTATGTTTTAGTAAGGAGAAGATCCGATTGAATGCATTAACAAAGCGATGCATTTCTGTCTGTTGTTGCATCAAGGTTTCCACTATCAAACAATCAACTCAGAACATCGTCTAATCCTAGAAATCAAGCAACCATTCAGGATGGTAGATTCACCATTCAACAAGTTCAAGGAAGACAAATTCAGAGTTATGCTGGTACAGGAAACATAGGAATTGCTACTACTTCAAATGGGAAATGTGAGTTGGACATCAAGAGTTGTGAAGTGTTATAACTGTCAAGGAGAAGGGATATGGCGAGACAATGTACTCAACCAAAAAGGCCAAGGAATGCTGTATGGTTTAAGGAGAAATTAATGTTAGCAGAAGCTCAGGAAGCGGGTCAGATATTGGATGAAGAGCAACTTACATTTTTAGCAGAAACCTGGTATATCAGAAGCTCCAGTTGCTCATGAGACAATCCCTTAGAATTCAGCTTTCCATACAAACGATTTGGATGTATATGACTCGGATTGTGATGACTTATCCTCAGCTAAAGCGGTTCTGATAGCTAATCTTTCAAGCTGTGATCCTGAAGTTCTCTCTGAGGTACCATATTCCAATTCTTATCCGAATGATATGATTAATTAGGATGTGCAAGAGATACAGTATTTTGAACAAACACATGTTGATGATTTTGAAGATAATGAGATACATAGTGAAGTAATATCATTCCGTACTCTCAATATCTACAAGAGACACAAGATACGGTTATTCAGGATACTACTCCTTCTGCACCTAATGATTTATTGGTGCTATCCTTGGTTGAATAAATGACTGATCACGTAGCTCATTTAGATATAGAAAATCAGACAAATAAAATGGTAAATGAATCATTAACCGCTGAGCTTGAGAGATACAAAGAACGAATCGTCATTTTTGAACAAAGACTTAATGTAGATTTGAATCAAAGAGAAAAATTAATAGATTCTCAAATGGATGATTTAATTCGCGACAGAAATGCAAAGCTTACAGCTTTTTAGCAAGAGATCGATACTCTTAAAGAAACTCTTTCTAATAATGTCAAAGAAAAGGAGTCTTTATCAAAAACGTTAACTGTTTTCAAAACAGAGTCTAAAGAAAGAGTCTAAGTTTATTGACAAGGAAATTATTTTAAAAAAACAAAATAAAGAACTGGAGAATATTATTTATAAGATGTATAGATCTACGCAAGTAATGCATATGCTAACGAAACCACAAGTTTTTTATGATGACACTCACAAACAAGCTCTTGGTTATCAAAATCCGTTCCATCTTAAAAAAACTCAGCGGATTCAACCAACATTATATGATGGTAGTGTTATTGCTAAAGAACATGCTGTGATTTCTGTAAATGATGATGAAGAGACATTGATTTTGAAAGAAGAGAGTACATCAAAGATGCTTGATAAACAAAATGATCCAATTTCAATAGAAAAGAAGATTAAGATTTCTCCAATTGATTATTTAAAATTGAATAAGATTAAAGAAGATTTTGGGAAATTTTTGTCACTAAAAAAGAATTATATGCAGAACAAGCTTTCTGGTTAAAACATTCGACCCTTTTTGAAACACCCGTTATGTCACATACACCTGTTAGAATCGAAGCTCCTAGTGAACTTCCTAAGGTAAGTTTAGTAAATTAAAGTCTTAAAAAGCTAAAATATCAACTGGCCAATTTTGACAAAGTGGTGAAAAAGAGACTAACATTTGATGCTATTACTACGGGGTCTTAGGGTTTTGAACATACAAAAGACTGTTTTCTAACTGAAATAATTCTATTTTTAAAAGTTTTAAAAGACACATTTAATGCGTTTGATAAGATTTCATTGAAAAAGAAGCTTACGATAAACTTGTCAAAAGTTATTCTAATTTAGAAAAGCATTGCATTTCATTGGAATTAGCAACTCAACTTGATCAAGAGATTTTTCAAAGGGAAATTTAGGTGAAAACCTAAATGCTCCCACATTTAATCAATTATTTGAAATAATTGAATTGAAAGCTCAGTCACAAGAGAAGGACACAATCATTAGAAAGTTGAAAGAAATAATTAAATCTTTGAGTAGAAAAGATAATATGGGAAATGTAAAGAAAGATATTGATGAGATTGAAACAATTAACATTGAACTGAAACATAGTGTGGCAAAATTACTTTCAGAAAATGAAAATTTAAGAAAAGAACGAGAGCATTTGACATCAATTTTCAAAGACCAATTTGACTCAATTGGGAAGACACATGTTCAATCAAAAGAACATTGTAACTCTTTAATTGACCAAATTAATGCAAAGTCTGTTGAAAATTCAGATTTAAATGCTCAACTTCAAGAAAAGGTTTTTGCTATTACAACATTGAAAAATGAATTAAGGAAACTTAAAGGGAAAAATGTTGTCAATACAGCGGTTTCAAAACCTAATGCCACTGTGTTGGAACTTATTGAAAACGACTAAGTGTCGTTTCTGCTGTTAGAGATGTTCACTTCTGCTGATAGCATTAAGTCGTTCCTGCTGGCAGTTCAAGTAGCATTCCTGCTGATTATGTTTCTGCTGGTCATGTTCTCGTTTCTGCTGACAGAGATAGAATCTGCTGATTGTTAATTATAGACATAATTAATGTAATTAAGGAATTATAGTTAGTATCTCATTAATATAGGAATTGTTGTAAATGTAAAAACAAAAGCACAAGAATAAGAGAAGAATGAGGAGAAGGAAGAATTCTTATTCAGTTATATTCATCCAAGAGGTTACAAGTATCAAGTATTTATAGGGAAGATAAATACATGTAAACCCTAACGGGCCGGTTGAGATAATGGTGAATATACATAAGCCCATTAGTATTATTTTACAACACTCCTCCTTGGATATTCACCGTTTATCATACGGTATATACTGCCTCATTAAAAACCTTATCAAGAAAAACCCAATGGGATAAAAACTTGATGAAGAAAAAGAGTGCAGTACGCATAATGCTCCTCCTCAATTTAATGTATATATTTCAAGCATCGAATGACTAATCTTCTGAAACGAGGTTGCTCAAATACTTTTGTTGACGTCAACTTTTTAATGAAGTCCAACATTTGTTAATGTTAGGAATAAGTCCTGCAATGATAACAAAATATACGTGTAGCTTCCAATCCAATATCAAATGCATTTGTTAGAAAGTATACAATGTGTCTACAAAGATTAAAAGGGGAAAATATTATCGTCGGGACGCATATTAATTGCAGAATTATACTCTAAACCTCAATTGCACTTATGTATGGTACTTGAGGACCACTCATTTCTTAGAGACATGTGCAAAAGAAATTTATATAAGATGCGTCCAAAATGATTTTGATCCACATAAAGATTCATTCAATTTGATCAAACAAAGTTATTGAGAACTTTATTAATTGTTTCTAGAAGTTGAATTTGTGAGTCGTGTTTGAGGCATTACATATCCTTTATGGAATATGAGAGCTCTAATAACCCCATTTTAGGGGAAAATAAAAACTCTTGATAGGCTTATTCTCATATAATATCGATAAGATATTTACATTCCACCTCGAGACAATATGTCTTTTAATAATCAATTTATTGTTTTTGTGAATTTATTTATTTCAACATTCAAGTATTTAGAGCACATTAACTTTTGAGCTATTATTTCGTTTTCACACAAAAAAACCTTGGTTATCCATAGCTTTTACACATTGATGTGTATGAACTTTACGTTCTAATACTTTTAGTATTTTCAAGATACTAAGTCTTTTTATGTTGGCCAAACGTTTCATTGAGCGCATATTTGGATATTAGTTGATTTCTGATCCTCATCATGCATAATAGCAAGCAATATATTGTATGTAGACAAATTTATCGACGTCGTTTTGTTTCCAATTCCATTTCTATTAATTCTGGACGAAGATATATTTTATTGAAGATTCATTAGCTATTGGGTTCTATGGAACCTTAATGTTTAGTGTTCTTTATGGAGAATATCATGGGGTATTTTATTCCTAAACAACCATCTTGTTTTCAGCTCTATATTTGTCATCGAGTGATTTTATTTGGAATCGATTTGTTTACCATGCTTGAGGCATGTCATAATACAATAATGTCCTTGAGGGACAACTTATAATCAGAGCATGAGTAGCTGAAATTTTGTTTTTGGCCAATCTTTATGTATGGCTATTAGATTATCCATTGAATAATAAATTCATAAATTTATTTCGAGGATCAATAGTGAAGATGAATGTGTAACTTACACAATGGTGCGGTCTCATCTAAGGTTTAAACGCCACACTAATGTACAATGCAACAAGATCCCACCATTACTGAAGGTAAGTGAACAAGATGTGATGAATGGAATCTCGCACTCATACCAAAAGCTAAAGGGGTTCTACAAAAGAGTCATGAACCTAGGACCCGAATATATCCGAGATGCGAAGACGGAAGAATGGCTCACACACGGGCACGTTAGCGTGCATGAGATAGAAGAGTAATGAAGGAAGCTGAAGAAAAAGTATAACTTAAAGACTAGCTGAAACAAAAGTGCTTCCCGGGAGACAACCCGGATTGTTATTTATTTTTATCGAGTCTGTCTTCCCAGACATCAATACGACATATCCGCTCCATACCATACGGCTTATTGAATGTCTGGACGTTATCAGTCCTTTATTTTATACACTTTAAAACATTATTGTCAGTTCTATCTATTCGGCGTATTCATGCACATGATACAGCGTATTCGGTAGACTGACCCGTATTTAGATACCTTTTATAGGTCTCTATATGGCGTATTCCATTTATGGATACTGCGTATTAGCCTCCTGAACAATTTAGTTTATTTATAATTAACCGTAGTTACGGAGATAGGAGTGCACATAGGACCTCACTGCAAAGAAATCGACAATGTTGGTGAAGTATCTACAATCTGAAATTCTTGCTCAATAAACTCTTTTCGTTCCTCATGATAATTTTATATTTCTTATACGGAGCATAATGTCTTAGCATAGATTCTTAAATCTATGAATATAGTGTGTAATATCTTTGACACACTTGTATTTTGCATACATCACATTGCATTTTTGAATAAATCACATATTCGTTTGCTCTTTTCTTATTTTGCCACTACTAGTGGTTTGTCATTTTCATATTACCTCGACCATATAATTTACCATGATAAATGATTGTTAGACATTTATCATTACATTATCACATTAACTTGAGAGAATTAAGATCTTATATTGATATTTATATCACATTCACTTGAGGGAATTGAGATCTTTATGTTGATCTACTCATCTTTAATCTTGCAACGTAAGGTTGCCAACTAGTTTCTTTGAAATTAACACGATAATGATTAAATTCACTATATCCATAATCACGATATCTACATGATCATCGTTATTGAGACACATTCAGTTGAGTGAATGGAGCAAATTTAGTAAACGGGTTTATCGTGTTTGTTCAAACATACCCATTGCTTTGTTAAGAAAAAAAAACTAATATCAAAACATTTTTCTCGATATATGAGCATATTCGAGGCATTAACCATCTCCTTGCATATTTTCTTTTTATCGTTCAGATGTAGTACTTAATATTGCGAAAATGTGCTCCCATTTACAAGAATTTCTTGCTTTTGATGTTCAAATCTTTCTTTTAGATTTTTACATACATTTAACGGATCCTATACCGTTAGATATTCTCTTTTAATTAAGATCTAACACTGAAATTGTGAGACCGAACTCGCTTATGCTTTTTTTTATGCAGCTGGAGGTGCATACAATCATAGCAAGCTTTTGGGATAATTACTTGCTTTTGTATGGTAATCTACCATTTAGATTTTACCATAATTTAACGAATATTTCATCCTTAAGTATTTTATTTTGAGGTCATCATGAAAAAGAAGATGGGGGAATACTATTATTGTGGCACACTCTTGTAAAGAGGCCTTATTTTTAGTTTTGATTGATTATCCCAAATCTTTTTGTAGTTAGATGTAACTTAGCATCAAGAGTCTAAGGGAGATGATCTTTTTCCGATATGTCAAGTACAACAAAATCAATATTTGAATCTTTAAATTTAACATTTTAACTACAA
This sequence comes from Tanacetum coccineum, assembly GCA_026074375.1. Lineage (NCBI taxonomy): Eukaryota > Viridiplantae > Streptophyta > Magnoliopsida > Asterales > Asteraceae > Tanacetum > Tanacetum coccineum. The sequence goes on from BQNB010002773.1 coordinate 108,614, forward strand.
AAAAATGACAAAAATATCATTTATCAAAAATTGCATATATCACCATAATAGGGAAGAAAAGTTTTTTTCATGTATCACAAAAATTACCTATACAAACATAATGTCAGTTTTAAAATACTTATAGTGACATAGTGACGAAACAATTATGATTTTTTTATTATAATAACTTGAACGCATATATGCATAAATATAATTAAATTTGACATCTTTACTCAGTTGAATCGTAACAACTTAATTTATAAGGCAAACATTAAATGCTACCACATTTATCAACTGATATGGCACTGAGTTTACATTGTTCTATAATTTCCAATCAATTGTTTATATGTTATAATAATACATAATGCTATATGTCACATATAAGAGATCATCTATATTACTAATCAGTAGATAGACATGAATATTTACCTTAGCCATGATATCAAAGTACTACTCATCCAAATATGCTCTTAATTAAATTATTTAAGCTAATAGCCTTGCAAAAGCGACATTTCTTGATGCTAGTAGACAGACATGGAACCATCAGGATGATGCATCAATTAATACCATAAAGTATCAAAATGGTCCACACGGAGGAGTAATTGGCCCACAAATGTCTCCTTGAATTCTTTCTAGAAACAAAGGAGATTCTTTTTCATGTTTATTTATTGAGGGCCAAGTTATCATTTTTCCAAGAGAACATGCTCCACATATGATCTTTTGATAATAGGATCTTGAGATCCTTTAGTGGATGACCACTTGAGCTCTCAATTATTCTCCTCATCATAATATCACTCGGATGACACAATAGGTCATGCCAAAGGGTAAATATTTTGGGATCTACACCCTTTCGGGTAAAAACCATGTTTATTTATGTCTGATTTATGAATGTATTATACAATCCAGAAGATAGACCTTTCATTCTTTCCATGATGGATTTTTTTCCATTTTCAGTGGATGTAATTTGGAGATACTCAATTTTATTTTGAGTCATGGTTTCAAGATGATAACCATTGCGTCTTATATCTTTAAAACTTAGTAGATTTCTCCTGGATCTACTAGAATACAATGCATCATTTATTATTAACTTTGTACCTTTAGGTAACACAAGGAAGGCTTTGCCAGAGCCTTCAATTAAGTCGCTAGTACCACATGAAAGTATGTTGTTTGATTCTCTATAGGGAATCATGATAACATTTGAGGTTTTATCTTCTTTTTTTCATTATAACATAACATGAGGTTATGTTATTGATTCTATTAATTGAATCAAATTAGAACTTGAGGTTCTATTTTTTTTCAAACATATCATGAGATTATGATATTGATTCTTGAATGAATCATATTAGAACTTGAGGTTCTCATAATTTTTTTCACCATAACATGAGGTTGTGTTAATTTTTTTTATTTCTTTTTATCTCTTTGTAGTCACAACAAAAAACATTTATTGTACTCCATAACTATAAAAAAGTTGAAAAGATTAACTTAAAAATAAAACCAACATTCTCTTTATGTAATCACAATATAACATTAATTGTTCTTGTAACTTACATTAGAAATTAGTAATACTATAATGGATAATCAAGACTTAGGGGGTGTTTGGGAATGCGTTTGGAGACGGATTATCTAATTATCACGTCTTCAAAACGCAATAATCAGCTTGGAAGTGTTTGGCAAGAATAGACAAAGAATCACTTATCTGCGTTTTGGCATCCTCAAAACCACGTTTTGAAAAAGTAACTCCACACCTACTTTTTGAAAACGTTATTATCCTCTAACTAGAAAATTACCAAACTACCATAATTGACAGCAATGTTATCCTCTTCAACTTTAAGTTTCTACAATTTTGTTTTCAACTTCAAGTTCCTACAATTTTGTTTTCAAAGAGCGTCTGTTATACTAGCTTCGTCTATAACCAATGACAAAAAAAGCTTCTTCTACCAAAATTTAACAATGAAAAAAAAAGTTATAGTAGAATATAAATAAGAAAACATAAACAACTTGATAACTTCCCATCTTCACAAATTATTTGATGATGATTTCGGTGAGACAATAACAATGATTTTTGTTGTCGGAGCTCAAAATCTGGCGTTCGTCGGAGCATGCTATCACACCATTTTAAAATTCTAACTTGTTGAACAAAGATATAATTTTAATTGTTTATTTAATTCTAAAGAAGATAGAAGCTTTTCTTGTACTGGAAAAGGGTTGTGGAGATAAAGAATGATAAGAGATATATGTGGTGTTAAAAAAGTTAGGTAGGTAAAATGATTATGAATCGTGTATATATATTTGTAAGCACAAGTTTGAAGTTTTTTATGAATAAATAAAATATACAGTAGGAATCTAAATGTCCTTTTTGTCATTTTACTTTTTAAATAAATAAATAATCTGATTTACCAAACACTTCAAAACTGATTATCTGATTATTGCGTTATCATACAACATAATCAAATCCAAACACTAAATTTCAAAACCACGTTTTATAACAGCTGATTATCTGATTATCCGTTTTCAAAACGAATAATCTATTTTCAATAAGCAATCCCAAACACCCCCTTAGAATTACATAAAACAAAACTCACTCGTCAATTTTAATAAAGTTTTGAATGTAGAATTGTTTTGTGTTTTTAAGAATTACGAAGAATTAAACAAGTTTTTACTTCTTTTTGATAAGAGTATAATTCGTGTTGATAACGTATTGCGAATACAAAGAACAAAAGTAAGAGATGAAGAGAAGTATGAGAGGAAGAGAGAATTATTATTGAGTGTGTTCCAATGAGTACAATGAATCCCTTATTTATAAGGGTATTGGGAGTTTATCTCCTAGCTAATTAACTACCTATTAAAAGCTAATTAACAACTCATAAAGGTGAATAAACATACATAGTTAATATATTTATAACAATACGTTCATTTTTTCATATAAAAATTAAATAGATGATACATATAAAAATGAGAGAAAAACTAATTTAATGTAATGATTTTGTTATAATTGTGAAAACCGTAGAGGGAGGGTGAATACGTTTCCATTTAAAAACTTAAAATGTTTTTATCAAACTGTCGATCATGCGTGACACAATATAAAGAATATTTATATTAGTTCTACACTAACTATACATATAGTATCAAAACGTATCACAACAATACAAACCTAAGCATAATATTCACATCTATTCATGACACGAACATAATCAAAACTATATAAGAAACACAACACACAATTATCTATATAATGCAAGTGTAAATATAAAGCGATAAATGCGAGTATAAATGTAAAGAGATAAGTAAAAGGAAATGCAAACCCGACATGGTAATTTATAGTGGTTCGGTTACGAAGCTCCTCTTTGCCTTACTCCACTCCTCGAGTACCCAACTTGAGAGTTACTTCACTAGTCAACAAGCTCCCTTCTCGGCGGAGAAAATATTACAACGTTGCTTATATTATTTTCCGACACTAAGCTAGATGTCGAGTCCTAATCTTAGCTAGAACCAATCTACCTCCCTTTACAACACTCGTTATGTTTTATGGCCCAACATAACAAACCTTGTGTTTTAAGGCCTAAACACATAAACCGCATCGCTTACATTCTTTTCTGATACGAAGCTAAATATCGAGTTCTAATCTTAGCTAGAACCGATCTACCTAATCTAACTAATACATAAGTTTGGAATAAATGAACTCGATCTATACACTGTGAATGTAACAGATGTCACGAATGCACTAACTATAATACATCGTATCTTGACGATTATGAGTATTCTTCTCTTGCGCTTGGAGAGGAAGGATTGGTTCACTTGTAAAAAAATGTTTAAACAAGTTACATGATTAAAGAATAAGAGATTTGTTTTCTGATTTAAAACAGAGAGAAATTGTATGAGTGAAAAACTGTAGGAACAGTCCACTATTTTTAGGCAAAGAGATGTAGCAAAATACACGGCCGGCCCCCTTAATTATATGGTTCGCCACCTTATCAATCAAGGGGCCGCCAGTGCGTATCAGGGGGCCGTCCCCTGTGGGACGCTCTCCTCTTTGTCCTTTTCTAGGGAGGTGTTTTCTGGGGCAATTATTTCCGTTTTTAGGGGGAAAATTTAAATTCAAAAAATTATTTTTAAATAAAACATTTTTAATAAATACAAAAATATTTTGTCTAATTATTTTTGTAAAAAGGTTTTGTTACATTTATAAAAATATAAATAAGAAAAAAAATTATTTCTTTGATCATCCAACAAATTTAAAGTTTGTTTGTTCATACCTTTAGTGATTTACGTCGGGTGCAAACTTATATTTGTTGTTGAAGTAGACTTGAGACATCGAGAGATGTTGACGTATGAATGCATTGATGATTTTTGATTACGAGTAACTTGAGCACTTTATGTTATATGTTATAAGCTATATGTTTGTCATCACCAAAACACAAAGAGAATGTATAGATTAAATATCGTAATATTTGCACTAACAATCTCCCCCTTTTTGATGATGATAAAATATGTAAACTATAACTCATAGTAAAATGTATAAGTTACTCGTTTACACTTCTTCTCCCCATTTTGTTGAAACAAAAAGGTGGACACTCCAAGCCATTTATTCCAATAGGCGAGACTTTTACTACACTCTATTCTTGAAACAAAAAGACGAGCTTGCATCATCCCCAGTGAAGTCTTGCTCCTATCAATCATGTTTAATCATCCCAAGCAATCTACTTTGACACCCTTTAGCTCATTGCACTCCTATGATACTTGCATCCCATAGTATATTGACTCTAACGGATCTATGGATCAAATTTGTTACAAACTCTTAACTTACATCAAGGGTTAGTTTCGTGCAACATAATATATATAAGAGCAATATCATAGGGGTGAAATACACATATCAAGAAATGTGTAGATGTGTTAACGATTGCAAATGTAATGACTTTGACATTTGTAAATGCTCCCCCTCGGTGTATGCTCCCCTTTTTTTATCAAGCTACGGAAGTGTGCTACAAAACAAAGTTAGTAGAAAAGTGCACATATATATAATAACAATGATAATGACAATGATAGCTATATATATAGCAAGACACTAGTGGGGAACAAGACATGTACGTCTTAGGTATATGCACTCTAAAGTATGATACTTAAAAAGAAAATTCAAAACTTAGACACACGCAATCATTGTTTTAACAACAACCACCTAAATTCAAGATAAAAAGAATCATGACGTATGCTTAAGAAACGAAAATGTTTAAGAACCAATGAAAAGATTCGACCGACACATGCTTAAGGACTAAGACTCGACCAACACCCTTCGGTATTATACCGACTTTAATAAACGAGAACAAAATTCGTTTATTGATTGACATATCATTATTATGAGAATGACTTCTTCCAAGTTGTCATTTGGATAAGGAGTATTAACATATGTTGAATGACATGTTACTTATGATATCATCATCTAACCAAGATGATGATTTGGATTCAGATAGACTTTCAATGATTGGGGTGTTTAAAGATAAACATTATCGTAAGACTTTAGGTCGAACTAAATGTTGACGATAAGGATGATTTGTTGAGGAAACATACTCTAAATGTAACATTTAAAACTAGACGAATGTTGCCTAATATCTTGGCAAGATTTGCCAAAATATATACTCTAAAATATTTAAATAAAATAAGATGAAGATGAAAACGATACACTCTTGGATGTGAATGAAAATGATTTTATAATGTGAAAAAACGAAGAAGGATGAGCGTGAATGGAGAGGGAATGTGTTGACTAAAGCTTAACAAGAACGGTTTAGATTAATATATCATTTTCACTAACGATGACAAGCATGGTATCTTAAAATGATGTGCATGTGATCCTATAGGGACAAAGGTAGATGATTGTGAATCCATAGTTTTGTTGGGTGTTGTAACCTTTGCCAATTTTCCAGACTTAGATTGTTCTATTTAATCCTTTGGTTTATTGAATTTTGTTGTTCTGTCGGATCAGTTACCGTCTATAATTTATTTATTTAATAGTTCATTTATTTGCGTGAATTATTTCTTTTTAAACGTTTACATCTATATTTAATCACTTACCGGGAGATTTATCCCGCATGCAACTTAAAGCGTCAAACAACGCGTCCTTGCACGTCAAATTAATGTCCATACTAAATTTAAAACATTTTAACTATAAAATTATTTCTTTTGATATTTTAAGACTACTAAACTTATTTACAACACTTACTTTAAATACGTGAACTTTCAGGATTATGCTTACTAACGAACTAAGCACAACACAAGTCCCGACAAGAGACAAAAATCAAATGGGATACCTCTCTTTGGATGCCTATGTTACCGGACCCACTTGGAGACAAGGTAACAAGAATATTAGAGTCCTTAGTCCTTATTAATTTGTCTACATCTTCATTTTGAAAACACACACTACAACACCTAAAACACACATCAGCAAAAACTCTCCCTTCTCCTTTCTTTCTTGGATCAGACGAGCACTCAACAACACCAAAAACCATTCCTTTTCATCTGATTTCAAGAACATGGAAGCTTAAATACACTTGGGTTTGATTCTAGTGATCGTTTGGGTAAATAAACAACGTTTGGGTTGTTTGGTTAAGTTTTAATCTCCTTCTAAAACCCTCTTTTGTAAGTCACTATTTCTCAATAATCTTTGTACTTTTGTTAATCTCATGATGCATAGACACTAGTTGTACACTTATTTTTGTAAAATGAAAAGCTAAAAAGTTATAAAAATATAAAAAGGATGGCATTTGGTTCGTATGAAAAATAAAAGAAACATAGAGAAAGTGTCATTGTAATATTATGGTTGTGTTGGTGAAATAAAACTTTTGGTTATATATTCTTATAGCTTATTCGGCTTAATAATAAGCACACGAGTGCTTATTATTGCTTATCATGGTCTCGGCAATAAAAGGAAACAAAAGAAAAGTTGTTTTGGTCATTTAAAACTTTCGTCCTGTTTTTATAGCTTATTTTCATGGCTTAATTTTGAAACTAAAAAGACATCGTAGCTTAATAGCTTATTTATAAGCTATTTTTAGCTTATTTGGGCTTATAAGGTCTCGGCCCAAAAAGGGACAAATAAGTCGTGGCTTATTTGTACTTTTTGTGGTTACTACTTACTTTGTGGCATATGATTCTAGCTTATTTTAATACTAAAAGTGCTTATTCGCTTATTATATAGCTTATAGATTTTATTTTGGGCTTATTATATTTTCGGAAGTGTTTGTTTGGGCTTATGCATGCCAACGGCCAACTAAGGCCCAATAAGCTTCAGCTTATTTTTGGGGGTCACTTATTGCGTAGTGCTATTTAGTCGAAAAATATCGGTTTTAATAGTTATAACGAGTTGTGGTCATTGGGGGGAAAGCCCAAAATGAGCCCATTTAAGCTCGTCAGAGCTTATAGGCTATTTGCAACACGCATGTTTTGTTAACTTATTACTTTTCGCCTTAGTTGACTTGGATTTTTGCTAGTTATAATTGTTGGATTTTTCATTTATTTAGCTAACTATATACACGTAGGGGGCCAATTATGGGCTAAAATTAAACACTCGCGATTTTTTGGACAACATTGGGCCTATGGCCCAATAATTGAAAACAAGTAATCTAAAACATATAAAACTATTTTTGATTATTAGTGAAATATACTTATATAAGTTTAGGATGGTTAAAATAGTCGTTTGGAAATGTATTTTGATAAAACGTATCGTAAACGTAGATTTTGGCATTTTGTCGAAAAATGATTTATTGAGAAAACTGTTTAGGAATAAGGTATACGACCTTGGAAAGCGTTTATAAACGAACAAGTCATGCCGAATTTTATAAAAATATTATACTTATAAATATTTTACCAAAGACTTAATTTCTTAAAAACCTGGCAAAAAGACGAAATAATAATATATTATTATTTTAATAATCGACTAAAAGACGAAAAATATATTTTATAATTTTATAAATTATAAAACTCCTACTATTTATTTCGTATATTTAAAACGTGTCAATACTTATAATTTAAACACTTAATTTAGTTAACTCGGAGTTACCGAGTAAATTGCCGAAACATATTTTAAATTGCTTATCGTCTATTTATTTACTTCTTATTTGCTATGCTTGCTTATTTTCTTTAATTAATATAGGTACCTACTATCTAATATATACATTAATGTATTTTTTTTATTCAAACTTGTCAACCACCACACAACCAATAATACTAAAGACAATGATACAAAAACATTTTTTAAAACTCATATGCATCAACTTTAAGTATACCTTATAGCTACATTTCTGAGTCGGACATTAATTGTTAGGTCGTGACTGGGCGTCGTTGCACGTTGTTGTTTGATCATCTTTTTTCAACTACTATTCATCTCTGTTTAAGGTGAGTTCTCGTAGCCCCACTTTTAAACTATTTTCCTTGGGGGAAAATGATACTCAAATCTTTTCAAACTGTTTTACTTTTGTGCTAAACTATTTCTACGTTTTTAGACAATGCTATGTGCCTATAATTGCGTATGTGAATGTTGCTGTATATGTTCATGCATGCTATTTGTACTTCTCATAATACTACTTAGCCGACTGTGTAGCTCCAGCTGGTAAGCGATAGGTTCGGAAAACTATAAGCGCTTGAGCCACTATTAAACTGTTGATTGACTGACTTGTTAGGATGCGATATGAATTGTTATACTGCTGTTGGAACACTATTTATACTGCTTGCACTCCGCTATTGTATTGCACTATTTTCCAACTTAAATTCTGGCACAACAATTGGGTTTATACTCTAAACCTATGAGCTCATCAACTTTATGTTGACCTTCTCGAGTATTATTTTCAGGTGAAGTGAATGCTCAGTGAAGTCAAGTTTTAGAAGGCCTTTAGCAGACCTAGGAGTATCCCTTAAGGATCTTTCTTTGACAGACTGCATTTAAGATGTTTCATTTATGGTTATGTAATCGGATCTCTTAATACATGCATTACTCCGAGGATAGGAGTTGCTTTATAATACTTTTGACTATGTGTTGTGATTCGACTAGTCACGGCACAAGTATCCCCTTGTTGTCGAAGGACATCGTAGCACTTTTTATTTGGTATGCATTTAGTTTTCTCTATACTGACACCCTGTGTTATAATGATCAATACCTCTGCCACACCTCGTATTTCTGCTTTAGACGGGGTATGACAGGTGTTTTGTTGGTTGTTAGTTCTTATATGGTGAAAGAAAAATGAGAGACACAATAATGTGGTGACTAAATAACACTTGAAGTTTGAATATCTTCTTTGTGTTCTTCACTTACTAGTAAGTGGAAATTGTTGAATGGTTATAAGGTAGGTGTAGGAGATAATTTCATGGAGTTCGCATGTGAGGACCATCGTTTGTTAGTGACGTGATTGATTATGAGTGTAAAGGTTGTAAGGATTGAGTTTTGAGAATAAGACGCATTTCATTATGAAATTCACTTGACTTTTAACAACATAGGAAAAAATACTTATGAGTATCAGGATATGACTATGGCTTATTGATCCATAGAGAGGCATCAAGATGGGAATAGGTTTATGCATTATGAAAGGTGGTTCAACATTCATGGGTTGTAGTGGTGGTAAGTCACTATTAGGTTGTGGGAAATGGTTACATGGTGAATCTTCTTTGTGAAGATGACTAAGTGGGTAACTCAAGATTGGTAAGGACGATTCGTTTTTTCATTTTACCTAGATGGTTTGAGGATGTACTAGAACTAGTGATCACTAACAAGAGTGAGGTTTGAGTGTATGGTAGAAGTGTATCTTGTGGATTTTTTGTATGATCGACATACGAGCTAAGAGACTTGAATTAATTTCGGTTTAGTGCACGGGGTGTAAATGAGTTGAAAAGGAAGTGAGGGTTCTTGTAAGTTGGTTTCTAGTGAATAAGAATCACATATGTGAGTTCTTGAGCGTATTTGTTTAAAGGATATATGTGAACGAGTGTGTTTTCCCTTCCCATTTAATTCGTGCTCATCCGAAAATCAATTGTGCAAAAAAGGAAGACGAAGACGAATGAAGTCGAAAGCAATGAGCTTGACAATGTCAAGACGGATGATGGTTAGCATATGACGAACTTCATCCACGAAGTTATATAGCTCTTCTCGATCAATGCAAATGTTCATGGAACAATCACACGACGAGGTATGATGTTGTCTTAAAGGTGGTAGCGGAAAATGTGGACGGAAGGTATTAACCATCTATATAATAATAGAGGCGTGATTAAGATTTTTGTGAAACGCATCGGACATGAATAATGAGTGACATTTTAATTGCATTTCACAGATTAAAAATACTTAAACATTTCGGATGAAATAGTTAAGTTGTCGAGATTTATTAGAATATATTTAATAGTAACAATACTATTAAAATAAGAACGAGACATTTACGAGATTTTTGATAAATTTTAAAGGAGGAGTGATGTTTTAATTTGCTTTTCGCGAATTAAAATTACTTATGCATTTCAGATGAAATAATTAAGTTGACGAGATTTATAGAGATAAATTTAATAGTAACAAGACTATTAAAAGGAGAATGACACGTTTACGAAACTTGTTCCATCATTCCAATACCTAAACGTAAATAGATGAATGGTTCACGTTTGAGTGGTTTAGTGAGGATGTCGGCGATGTTGTCTTTCGACGAATCCTTTTCAATGGAGATATTTCCTTTTTGGACGTTGTCCCGAAGGAAATGATGATGGATTTTGATACGTTTTGTACGCGAGTGTTGCACGGGTTTTATGCTCAAGTTCATGGCTCCTTTATTGTCGCACATAATTGGAATTTCGTCGAGACGGTTGATATAGTAACAAATTAGTGAGAATGAGTTATCATGAGGAGTTTTGAGTGAGACTCTATTTGGAACCTAAAGATGACTTCGAGTGACGATTTTAAGATCATTGTGTTGGGAATAAAATGCTAAGGCATTCCCACTGCTAGTTATATGGTTGCCACTGCTAGAGATTTTTCCCACTGTTAGTATATCTCTACCATTGCCAAGGTTTCCACTGCTTGAAGACTTTCCACTACTGATTGAAGATAAGGATTACTCTGAGTCAAATACGCGTTATTGTTATATTTGGAATATATCTTGTGTATATCTCTTTTATTTAGGAGATACGGTTTAGGTCTTATCTTGTACAGGGCTCCTTGTGCTATAAAAGGAGTCCTTATGTTAGAGTAGAATGACATACACATTATCATATACACGCATCTTTCACATACTACTCTCATAGCTTTAAGGTTTTGTAAACCCTAGTACTGTCAGAGTACTCGTATTATTCTCTTAATAATATTAAAGCTTTTTGGTTATTCATTATTTTTATTTCATTTCATTGTTATCTTCTTGATCACTAAAGGTTAGATTTCGCATAGCCTTTGGTGAAACTCATTAACAAAGTTTCTCTCATTGTTACCTTGTGTTTATCCAAGATAACAATAACCTTATAACCTAAGGTATAAGATCTAAGTTTGGGAACAACAAGTGGTATCAGAGCTTGTTGAGCAGCTTTGAATAAGAAGAAGAGCATCCTACAAATTTTGCATTAATGGCATATACATCTTCAAGAAGTTCTTCAAGTTCAGATAATGAGGTATGTGATGATTCCTACTGTTCTAAATCATGTAGAAAAAACACAGAAAACCTCAACACTAAGATTAATAAGTTAAATGAAGAACTTAGAGATTATGAGACTGACTTGTATAACTACAAAAGAGGTTTACCTCAAGTTGAGGCTAGATTAGTAGAATTTAAAGTAAATGAGACTAAATTCTGTGAAAGAATTAGAGTCCTGGAAAGAGATGTAGAAATTAAAGATAATAAAATTGAATCTCTCAAAAACGAACATGAGGAGGTAAAGAAAGAAAAAGATAGCATAGACCATAAAATAGAAAAATTTGACAATGCTTCAAAAGATCTAGACAGTCTCTTAGGGAATCAAAGACTAGATAAAGATAAGAAGGGTCTGGGATTTAATGAGTATAGTGATGTCCCACCCCCTCTTGTACAAGTCTATTCACCTCCTAAGAATGATCTGTCTTGGACAGGTTTGCCTGAGTTTGTTAATGATACTGTTACTGATTATAGTAGGCCTACACCTAGCATAGATGTGCCAAGAGATGTAAGTGAAAGTGTTTCTTTCTTTGAACAAAGAGGATCAGTTGGTAATGTTTTATCAACGGGCTCAATGTCGAAGGTAAAATGCTCATACTCAGGAATAGGATCATCATTAAGTAAGTTGTCAAGAAAAAAGATATCCCCTTTTGAGTCAAAATCACTCACAATACCCGGTGGTATCGAGTCTTCTGGAACAAGAAATGTATCAACCTCCTCTATAAGAAAGTCACTATCCCCAACGAGAATAGGAGAAGAGGAGGGATATTCAAGCACAAAAGGAATAGAAGGAATAAGATTTAATGCTTTGATCTTATCAATGAGAAGATTGACGTTATATAATTTATCATGAAGAATCTCGTCCTCTATTTGAATAATATCATTGTCAATTTCTCCGTCTTCTTCATCAAAATCGTCTTCATCACAATCGTTTCCATCGATTCCCGGTAAAATTAGATAAATAAGATCGAGTTCACCGGCGAACTCCTCGAGAAGAAA